>BJFM01004304.1:0-32746 GCA_016586285.1 Arothron firmamentum | reverse complement strand
GCGCCTAATCCTTGGCAAGAAGTGGCTACAAAATGATTGCCATTTTTATCTTTTTTCCAGGTGAAACCACCGTCCCAAGGCGCATTTTTAGCAACTTTTGGGTGTCCTTGGTAGTAAACATCTAAAGAATTAACAGCGCCTGTTTTTTGATACTTTTTCAAATGAATAAAATGCGCATTTCCTTGATGAGTTACTTTTAATTCTCTGCCATTTTGAATAACTTTCGTAATTTTTAAAGGCGCTTGTAAATCAATTTGCAATACATTATGTGGTTTTAAAACCGTGTATTGTACCGTATTTTTTCCTTGGATAAATTTTTTATCAGGATGAATAGCAATATCTAAATGATAATAGGTCAAATTCCACCAAATTCTTTCAGGTGTAATTGACCCTCTCAAACTATCTTGATGTGTGAAATTTTTATGGTGTTCAAATAGCCCTGTTTGTGCTACGATATTGCTGCTGATAAGCAAGAAGAAAATACTTATAATTAATTTTTTATACATAATACGATACTGCTGTTTTCTGAAAAAATAAGAATTACAAAGATAAGTATTTTTAAACTCTTCTTAATTATAGCGAACTTTTCTGATATTTGCACAAAATCAATTTAATGTCAAAAGTCGTATTAATAACAGGCGCATCTTCTGGAATCGGAAAAGCGGTTGCTACCTATTTACACCATAAAAATTACACCGTTTACGGAACAAGCAGAAATCCATCAGATTTAAAATTACCGTATAAAATGGTCGCTTTAGATGTTACAAAACCAGCAACAATACAAAAAGCTATTCAAAGTATTCTTCAAAAAGAAGGTACAATAGATGTGTTAATAAACAATGCAGGAAAAGGAATAACAGGGTCGATTGAAGACACGCCAACCGATGAAATGCGTGCCAATTTTAATACGAATTTCTTTGGTGCTATTGATGTTATCAAGGCTGTTTTACCACAAATGCGCGAGCAAAAATCGGGTGTTATTATTAATTTAACATCTATCGCAGGCTATATGGGATTGCCTTTTAGAGGGATTTATTCGGCAAGTAAAGGCGCTTTAGAACTCGTTACAGAATCCATTAGCATGGAGGTAAAAAGCTTCGGGATTAAAGTAATAAATGTAGCACCTGGTGATTTTGCCACCAATATTGCCGCAGGACGCTACCATACGCCAGTGTATGAAAAATCGGCTTATAAAGAAAAATATGCCGAAAATTTAGCGTTGATGGACGGGCATGTATCATCAGGAATGAACCCTGATGTAATGGCAAAGGCACTGCATGAAATTATAGAACATAAAAACCCAAAAATTCATTACAAAATAGGAGGTTTTATGGAGAAGTTTTCGATTGTTTTAAAACGAATACTACCCGATAAAATGTATCAAAAACTGTTAATGAACCATTATAAATTGTAAATTTGCAGGCAATATTCTGTAAAGTCAAAATCGCTTTTAATTAAAATTAATTTAACCACATAACATATATACAGATGAAATTTTTTATTGATACAGCAAATTTAGCGCAAATTAAAGAAGCACAAGCTTTAGGAATTTTAGACGGTGTAACAACCAATCCATCTTTAATGGCAAAAGAAGGAATTACAGGGCATGAAAATATCATAAATCATTACAAGGCTATCTGTGAAATTGTTGAAGGCGATGTTTCTGCTGAGGTTATTTCAACCGATTTCGAAGGAATGAAAAAAGAAGGGGATGCTTTGGCTGCTTTAAATCCTCAAATCGTGGTAAAATTACCAATGATAAAAGACGGAATTAAAGCCTGTAAATATTTTTCTGATAAAGGAATAAGAACCAATGTAACTTTAGTGTTTTCAGCAGGTCAGGCGTTATTAGCGGCAAAAGCAGGGGCAACCTATGTATCGCCATTTATTGGTCGTTTAGACGATATTTCAACAGATGGATTAAATTTAATCTCTGAAATTCGTTTAATTTATGATAACTATAATTTTGAAACACAAATTTTAGCGGCATCTGTACGTCATACTATGCACATTATTGACTGTGCAAAATTAGGGGCAAATGTAATGACAGGACCTTTAAGTGCTATCGAAGGATTGTTAAAACACCCTTTAACAGATATCGGTTTAGCAAAGTTTTTAGAAGATTATAAAAAAGGAAATTAAGTAATATTATTGTTTTAAAATAGGAAGTCAGAGAAGTAAAAGGATGTTTTGTCTTTAATTTTTCTGACTTTTTATTTCTTTAAAAATAAAGGAAATCTTGAGTTTCTATAATATTGAAACGTATTAATTAAAGTAAAATGTATCCTAAAAAAGAACTCGCACAATTAGTTATTTCGGCATGTCATCAATTTAATATTGATACCGTTATTATTTCGCCAGGATCAAGAAACGCACCGCTTACTATTGGGTTTTCAAATCATCCGGAAATAGAAACATTAAGTGTTGTTGATGAGCGTTGTGCTGCTTTTTTTGCCTTAGGAATCGCTCAGCAAAAGCGAAAACCTGTGGCAATGATTTGTTCTTCAGGCTCTGCATTATTAAATTATTATCCCGCCATAGCGGAGGCCTTTTATAGCAATATTCCGCTGGTGGTAATTTCTGCGGATAGACCCAAACATTTAATCGATATTGGCGATGGACAAACCATCCGTCAGGAAAATGTGTTTGAAAATCATGTATTATTTTCGGCAAATTTAACAGAATCGACCAATAAATCGGGCAATCAGTTTATTCAAAATAAAACCTTAGTAAGTAAAGCCTTGCAAATTGCAATTTCAAAAAAAGCACCGGTACATATTAATGTTCCTTTTGATGAGCCTTTGTATGAAACTGTTGATGAATTAAAAAAGGTTGATTTTTCCGAGAATTTAGATGAAAATTACAAAAATCAGGAGAATTTAGATGAAAATTATGAAAAATTACTAGAAATTTGGAATACATCTTCTAAAAAAATGATTTTAGTAGGAAGTCATTTTCCTGAGGATGAATTGCAAGCTGTTTTAAGTGATTTAGCGGATAATCAGTCTGTTTTAGTTTTTACAGAAACGACTTCAAATTTAGATCATTTAAAATTTATCAACAGCATTGATAAATTGATTATTCCTTTAAACGAAGCTGATTTTTCGGCATTGCGTCCAGCGGTTTTAATTACCTTGGGAGGAATGGTAATTTCTAAGAAAATAAAGCAATTCTTGCGAAAATATACACCTAAACATCATTGGCATATTGATGAATTTAAAGCCATGGATACCTATCAATGTTTATCGGAATTTGTGCAAGAGAAACCGGTACATTTTTTGCGGAAATTAGTAAATCAGCAAGAAAATTATCAAGGAAATAAAGTAAGTGAATTAGCAGAGGTCAGCAATTTTTATCAACAAAAATGGCTGGTTAAAAAGCAAGAACGACATCAAAAACATCAACAATATTTAGCAAATTGTGAATATTCCGATTTAAAAGTATTTGAAACCATTTTAAAAGCAATTCCTAGTAATTCACAGCTTCAAATTAGCAACAGTTCTATTATCAGGTATTCGCAATTGTTTGACACCAATAAAACCTTGCAAATATTTTGTAATAGAGGAACGAGCGGGATTGACGGAAGTACAAGTACCGCAATTGGAGCGGGATTTGCTACAAAAACCATCAAAAGAACAACTTTTATTACCGGAGATTTAAGCTTTTTTTACGACAGCAACGCTTTATGGAACACCAATATTCCTTCAGATTTTAGAATTATTATAATAAACAATGCTGGTGGCGGAATTTTCAGATTTATCCCTGGGCCATCGACTACAAATGCCACAAGTTATTTTGAAACGCCACATAATTTAACGGCAGAACATTTGGCAAAAATGTATGATTTTGAATATACAGCTATTTCAAATTTAGAAGAATTAACAGCTGGGTTGCCTGATTTTTATACAAAATCGGTTCAACCAAAAATAATGGAGATTTTTACTCCAAAAGAAATAAATGACGTAGTTTTAAAGAACTATTTTAAAAACTTATAAAATGGAATTACAAGACGGATTATACGAAGACTCACAAGATGGTTTACAGGAAGGAGATCAGGTAAATTTAAAAATAGTAGAGCAAACACCTTTAGGGTACAATGTTTTAATTGATGATGAATTTGACGGTTTATTGTTTAACAGCGAGGTATATCAAGACATTGAAGAAGGTATGGAAACCTACGGATACGTTAAAAAAATACGTGATGACGGTAAAATAGATGTATCGTTACGCCCACAAGGTTTTAGAAATGTAATTGACAGCGATGCCGATGTAATTATGCGTAAATTAGATGAAAAAGGCTATTTAATGCTTACTGATAAAAGCTCGCCTGAATCAATTAAATTTCGTTTACAGATGAGTAAAAAGGCTTTTAAAAGAGCTATTGGTGGTTTGTATAAAGATAAAAAAATTGAATTAAAGCAAGACAGAATTGAATTAATTAAATAATTAAGAACAATAATTACTGTTTTAAAATAGGTTTTTTAACAAAAAAATCCGCAACCAAAAGGCTGCGGATTTTTTGATTTTTAAGGCTTAAAATTATTCGCCGTTATCTTCATTATTCTCGTTATTATTGTCTTCGGGGTTTTCCTCTGGATTATCGTCTAAGTTTTCCTCTAAATTGTCTTCAGGTAAAACTTCTTCCTTTGGTTGGCTTTCTTTTAAGCTGGTTACACGTTTAATATTCTCATAAAAAGCATTGGCATTTGGGTCGGAAGGGTTCATTTTTCCAAAGGCTGCTTTGTAGTAAAACTCCGCTTTATCGTAGGCTTTTCCTAGTTCGTGGTATTTTCCAACGTAAAAATCGCCAATATGTGAATTGGGGTATTTTATCATTACAAAATCACCTAAAACACGTAAATAATCTCCATCTTGTTTATCAATAACAATGTTTTCAATGGCAAAAATATCTTCTAATCGAACATTTAAATTCGATCCGTATAAATATTGAATGTCTAAATATTTTTGTTCTACATATTTAATTGCTTCTAAAGGATCTAAATCTTTAATTTTTTGGTCAAATTCACTTTTGGTTATTTTAGCGTATAAATAAAACATTTTTTCAAATGCTCGTGGTATGGTTTCGCCAATTACAGATAAATAATTAGGGGCGTTTTCAAATTTATCAAAAGTAATGTGTAGGTTTTTTGCTTCAAAAGAGGCTAAAAAAGTGCCGATTTCGCTAAAATATTCCTGCTGTTTCGGGTTGATGTATTTTTTATTATTACTAGTATATAAAAAATAGGTATTGTCTTTTTGAGCCAATCTTCCTAAAGAATAAGACTGAATGGCACTAGCACTAAATTTGGTAAACTGTGGCGTAATACAGATAAATGCGTTAAATAAAGGCTCGGCATCTTTTAAAAAATAGGTGCTAAAATTAGCTGCTTTTCCTTCGGCAGCTATTGTCATAAAAGGAGAGGTTCTGTAATTTAATTCCATATAAGGAATCAGTTCTTTTTTGATGAACTTCTGAAATTTTTTAGCACTACTTGTTAGGGCGTTATTAGATGGAATAATTGAAATATCCTTTTTATAGGTGGTTTCCATATCAATTCCAACAACAATTTGTCGGGGAGCTTTGTCGGTATTTGCATATAGTTTTGCATTACCTACATACATATCAAAAAGATATTGACTGCCTAAAACAATGGCTAAAGGGTATTTGGTGGTTTCATCTTTTTCGTAATTTTTGGGGATGTAAATTTTTACAGATCGACCCTTCTTAAAAAAGGAAGAATTAATATTGTGAGTAATCACTTTTTGTGAAAAAATGCTAGTACTTATTGCTAAAGCGACTAAAAAAAAGAGTTGTTTCATAGAGGTTTGTATTATATCGTTCAAATATAAAAAAGAAAAACAAAGTTATTATGTTATTTTTGCTGTACTTATTAACGATACTATTTTAAAATTATGATACAACCTCAATGGAAAGTTGCCAAAGAGTATGAAGATATTACTTATAAAAAGTCGCATAACGTAGCAAGAATAGCGTTTAACCGTCCTGATATACGCAATGCTTTCAGACCAAATACAACTTCTGAATTGTTAGATGCTTTTCAGGATGCACATGAAGATACTAATATAGGAGTAGTTTTATTATCGGCAGAAGGTCCTTCGTCAAAAGATGGTGTTTGGAGTTTTTGTTCGGGTGGCGATCAAAATGCCCGTGGCGATAAAGGCTATGTTGGTAAAGATGGTTACCACCGTTTAAATATTTTAGAAGTACAGCGATTAATTCGTTTTATGCCAAAAGCGGTAATTTGCGTGGTTCCAGGTTGGGCAGTTGGTGGCGGACATAGTTTACATGTTGTTTGCGATTTAACTTTAGCAAGTAAAGAACACGCTATTTTTAAACAAACCGATGCCGATGTAACGTCATTTGATGCAGGATACGGATCAGCATATTTAGCAAAAATGGTTGGGCAGAAAAAAGCTCGTGAAATTTTCTTTTTAGGAAGAAATTACTCGGCGCAAGAAGCGTACGATATGGGAATGGTTAATGCGGTAATTCCTCATGATGAATTAGAGCAAACTGCTTTTGATTGGGCGCAAGAAATTTTAGAAAAATCGCCAACGTCTATTAAAATGTTAAAATTCGCTATGAATTTAACAGATGATGGCATGGTTGGGCAACAAGTTTTTGCTGGTGAAGTTACCCGTTTAGCTTATATGACCGATGAAGCAAAAGAAGGGCGTGATGCTTTTTTAGAAAAAAGAAAACCAAACTTTCCTAAAACTTGGATACCATAGTCAATTCATAAATTTTCAATGATGAATTACGAATTGTTATTTTTTAAGAATTCGTAATTTTAAATTATTAATTCGAAATTAAAATAAATGAAAATAATTTGTATCGGGCGTAATTATGCCAAACATATTGAAGAATTGGCAAACGAAAAGCCAGAGAGTCCTGTTGTTTTTTTAAAACCAGACTCGGCAATTCTTCCAAAGAAAATGCCTTTTTTTATCCCGCCTTTTTCTGATGATATTCATTATGAAGTGGAGGTTTTGGTAAAGATAAATAAGGTAGGGAAACATATCTCGTCAAAATTTGCTCATAAATATTATGATGAAATAGGTTTAGGAATCGATTTTACAGCCCGCGATGTGCAAGCAACATGTAAAGAAAAAGGATTGCCTTGGGAAAAAGCAAAAGCCTTTGACGGTAGTGCCGTTATTGGTAATTTTTATCCGAAGGAAGAGTTTGATTTAGAAAGCATTTCTTTTCAATTACATAAAAATGATGACGTTGTTCAAGATGGAAACTCTGAAACGATGCTTTGGAAAATTGATGAATTAATTAGTTATGTATCGCAATATTTTACCTTAAAAAAAGGAGATGTTATTTTTACAGGAACACCAGCAGGAGTTGGTAGGGTAGTTGAAAATGATGTTTTAACAGGTGTTATTGAGGGTAAGCAAGCTTTTAATATTAAAATAAAATAAATATACATCCCGCTTTTTGCGGGATTCTTTTTTAATAAAAATAAGATGAACGCAGAAATAATAACTATTGGTGATGAAATTTTAATCGGTCAAATTGTAGATACCAATTCGCAATGGATTGGGCAGGAATTAAATAAAATTGGGGTTTCGGTATATCAAATATCATCTATTCAAGATGAAAAACAACATATTTTAAATGCCTTAAAAGAGGCTGAAAGTAGAGCCGATATTGTAATTATAACAGGTGGTTTAGGTCCTACAAATGATGACATCACCAAAAAAACAATAGCCGAGTATTTTAAGGATACTGAAATTATTGAATATCCGAAGGTTATTGAACATATTAAAGCTTTGTTTAAAAAAGTAAATCATCCTTATAATGAGGTTCAGAAATACCAGGCGCAATTGCCATCAAAGGCAACCTTATTAATGAATCAATTTGGTACGGCACCAGGAATGTGGTTTTTTGAAAATGATACTGTCTTTGTGTCATTACCAGGAGTGCCTTATGAAATGAAAGGTTTAATGACCGATGAGGTATTGCCTCGAATTCAGCAAAAATATAAGCTGCCTTATATAATGCACACCACAATTATGACAGTTGGCGTAGGTGAAAGTGTTATTGCTCAAAGAATTGAAGATTGGGAAAATAATTTGCCATCACATATAAAGTTAGCGTATTTACCATCTTTTGGAAAAGTTCGATTGCGAATTTCGGCAAAAGGAAGTGATAAAGAAACTCTTGAAAAACAGGTTTCAGGCTATGTTTTAGCTTTAAATACTTTAATTTCTGATGTAATTGTAGGTTTTGATACAGATGCATCTATAGAAAAAAGAGTAGGAGATTTATTAATCGCCAAAAATAAAACAGTAAGTACTGCCGAAAGTTTAACAGGAGGAAAAATTGGAGCTAATTTAGTGTCAATAGCAGGTTCTTCGGCATATTTTAAAGGAGGTTTTATAACCTATACCGCCGAATTAAAAGAGCAGTTATTAGGGGTTTCAAAACAAACAATACAAGAATTTAGCGTTGTTAGTAAACAAGTTGCTAAAGAAATGGCAGTTGGTTGTTTAAAAAAATTAAAAACAGATTTTGCTATAGCGGTAACAGGAAACGCAGGACCAACTACTGATCATACCGATAAAAGTGTAGGTGTTGTTTGTATTGCTATTGCAAGTAAACAAGGGGTTGAGGTGCATGAGTTTAATTTTGGGCAACCTCGCGAAAAAGTACTAAATAGAACCGTTACCAAAGCTTTAGACTTGTTACGGGAACGTATTTTAGAAGAGTAATTAATTGTTTTTTAGCTCGCTATCATTTGTTGAAAAATAATTGCGAATAAGTTATTAAATATTTTTTTAATTAGGCGTGTATATTCAAAAAAAATTGTAAATTTGCCGTCAGTTACGCTTCCAGTAGGTTAGATGCTTAACCTCAGTTAGAATAGATCAAAAATAATAAGAATTTAAATGAGAATTTTTTGCGCAATCAATATAAATGCGTAAATTTGCCCCTCGTTTAGAAATAATACTAAAAACTGTCAAGAAGATGTCTAGAGTTTGTGAACTTACAGGAAAAAAAGCAATGGTTGGGAACAATGTTTCTCACGCATTAAATAGAACTAAAAGAAAATTTAACGCTAACTTAATGACTAAGCGTTTCTTTATACCAGAAGAAAGTAAATGGATTACTTTAAAAGTATCTGCTTCTGCATTAAAAAATATTAATAAAAAAGGAATCTCTGCTGTGATTAAAAGCGCTAGAGAGAATGGTTTTTTAACTAAATAATTCCTTACTAGATAAAATTTCACAGAGATGGCAAAAAAAGGAAACAGAGTTCAGGTTATATTAGAATGTACTGAACACAAAGCAACTGGTTTACCAGGAACTTCACGTTATATTACTACAAAGAACAAAAAAAACACTCCTGATAGAATGGAATTAAAGAAATTTAATTCAATCTTAAAGAAGATGACAGTTCATAAAGAAATTAAATAATTAAAAGTTTTTAATTAAACTTTATAAACCATAGAACATGGCAAAGAAATCAGTAGCATCGTTACAAACAGGAGCGAAAAGATTAACTAAAGCAATCAAAATGGTAAAGTCTCCAAAAACAGGAGCTTATACATTCGTTGAAGCTATTATGGATCCTGCACAAGTAAATGATTTTATCAAGAAAAATTAATACTTGTTTACAAAATATATAAAAGCTACTTTCATAAGAGAGTAGCTTTTTTTTTGTGCTAAAAAACTGTATTTTTGGACGTTAGCTCTTTTTTGTGCTTCTAATATACTTGTTAGAATGACAAATAGCGTGACAATTTGACTATAAAATAAGTTTGGTATGGTTTTTAACCTTTATAAATGATTGTAAAATTTAACTATGAGTTTTTTTAAGAAAATTTTCTCAAGAGAGAAGAAAGAAACATTAGACAAAGGACTAGAAAAAACAAAAACAAGTTTTTTCTCTAAATTATCTAAAGCCGTTGCAGGAAAAACAAAAGTCGATGCTGCTGTTTTAGATAATTTAGAAGAAATATTAGTTTCTTCGGATGTTGGTGTAGCTACTACATTGAAAATTATTGATAGAATTGAAGCTCGAGTTGCTAGAGATAAATACGTGGGAACTGATGAATTAAACCAAATTCTTAGAGATGAGATTGCGGGTTTACTTTCTGAAACAAACACGAAAGATGCTACCGAATTTACCGTTCCTACCAATAATAAACCGCATGTAATAATGGTGGTTGGTGTAAATGGTGTTGGTAAAACAACTACGATTGGTAAGTTAGCATCGCAGTTTAAAAAGCAAGGCTTGAGTGTTGTTTTAGGAGCTGCTGATACTTTTAGAGCCGCAGCAATTGACCAATTACAGGTTTGGGCAGATAGAACTGATGTGCCAATTGTGCGTCAAGAAATGGGGTCTGACCCTGCGTCTGTGGCGTTTGATACGGTTACCTCTGGTATTAATCAAAATGCCGATGTTATTATTATTGATACCGCTGGTCGTTTACATAATAAGGTTAATTTAATGAATGAATTAACGAAGATTAAACGTGTAATGCAAAAAGTAATACCCAATGCACCGCATGAAGTATTGTTAGTTTTAGACGGGTCAACAGGGCAAAATGCTTTTGAACAAGCAAAGCAATTTACCAAAGCTACAGAAGTTACTTCGTTAGCAGTTACCAAGTTAGATGGAACCGCAAAAGGTGGTGTTGTTATTGGTATTTCTGATCAGTTTCAGATTCCTGTAAAATATATTGGTGTTGGTGAAGCAATTGATGATTTACAAGTATTTAATAAACATGAATTTGTAGATTCTTTCTTTAAATAAGAAATTTTAAACATATTTTTTAAAATTATAAATATAAAAAAACTCCCAATTTGGGAGTTTTTTGTGTTTTACTGAAAAAATTAATAACGAATTAAAGTCTTAAATGTATAATTTAATTTATAGATATTTAAGTTATCGTCAAAGGCATTTTTTACTTCCAATAATTTATTTTCAAGATCAATTGTTTTAGCGTCTATTTTAGTTGCATCACCAATATTTTTACTTTTTTGTAAAACTTTTTTAAGTTCAAGTTGATAAATGGTAAATGTAGAGGCGTATTCTTTACTCAAAGATTCAATTTCATCTCTAATAAATTTTGCCTGATTTAACGCATAATTTGGATAAATTAATTTATTATCGGTTAAATGAGCGCTGTAAGAAAAAGGTTTTAAATTGATTATTTGCGCTACCTTTTGCTGTACAATAGTGTTTGTATAATACCTGTTTATTAACTGTGTTAAAGACGTTTTTTTGTCTTTTTCTGATATCATATTAGGGCTTAACGTGTTTGAGCGTTCGGTGGTATATTGGGTTAATAATAATACCAATCCTTTTTTTCTGATATCTAAGGTTCTTAAATTTTGCTCAAAATTAACTTGACATTTTGCCAAACCTTGATAATGTTCTAAATATACTTTTAATGATTTTTTTAGTTCAACAATATGATTTATAGATACATTTTTATCTTTTATAGCGTTTCCGATTACTAAATCGACAATAGATTTAATCGAATTAACAATGGGCATTGCGCTACTTATTGTTTTGGTTATCGGCGATTTTATGATATTATCAACAAAAAGTAAAAACTTTGATTTTTTAATTCCATTGATTTTACTTTTTCCTTTAAAGATGTTTTTTTCGATAATTGTAGCAATTTGATTCGATAATGAAAAACCTAATTCCACATTTTCAGGATTGTTTAAACTTGATATTTTAGTCAGATAATCGCTTGTTGCATCTAATTGTTTGATGGCATTTAAACTTGCGTTTGCTGCAAAAACAAAATCAGTGGTATTGACTATTTTTTTTCTTCGTTGTTGCAGCTGTTTTTTTAAACTAAAAAGCTCGGCATCGGTTAAACTTTTAATTTTTCGATTGTTAGACTCCATCAGTTCTTCAAAATTTTCAACTTTTAAAACAATGGTATCTAATTTTTCTTTGGTGTTTAATAAATTAAAATAGTTTTTGTAAATAATATTGATCGAGTCTTTTAGGGTTTGTCCGCTTGCATTTGAAGACAAAATGATAATAAAAATAAAGAATGCTTTTTTCATGCTGTTTAATAGTTGCTGTTTCAGAATAGTGTATAAAGCCGCGAATTTACAAAAATGAAATATAAACGTCATGCTGAAATAAACTCTCGTTGACCGATGCGATTTCTTAATTTTTATGTGATAAATTTTTTCAGATGAAATTGAAACAGGTATAAACAAAGTAATCGAATAGTTTAAAATTAGTACAAATGCCTAGCCCCGATTGTAGCAATTGTTTGAGCTCTTTTTTGTTTTTTTCTTTTAAAAAAATAAAAAAAGCGAGTGCGGAAAGCGGGAAATTGCTTCAAAAAATTTTTATAGCAGAAAAACAGCAAATCGAATGCAAGTTTCTTTAATTTTTTAATAACCGCTACAATTAGTAGTGATTAAAGTTCTATTTACTTATAAAAAAACAGGCTGTAAAATCTTTTTTTAAACAGTATCTTTGCAACCTAAAATTTTTATAGCACAATGCGCACAAAATCACCAAAGCAGAATAAAATCAACGTAGTAACCTTAGGATGTTCTAAAAACATTTACGATAGTGAAATTTTAATGGGACAATTAAAAGCCAATGGTAAAAACGTAGTTCATGAAGATAAAGATGATGATGGTAATATTGTAGTTATCAATACCTGCGGTTTTATCGGAAAAGCCAAAGAAGAAAGTATTGATACCATTTTGCATTACGCACAACGTAAAGAAGCGGGTGAAATAGATAAAGTTTTTGTTTCAGGATGTTTAAGCGAGCGCTATAAACCCGATTTAGAAAACGAAATTAAAAATGTAGATCAATATTTTGGAACCCACGAATTACCTGAATTATTAAAGGTTTTAGAGGCGGATTATAAGCATGAATTAATCGGAGAGCGTTTAACAACGACGCCAAAACATTACGCATATTTAAAAATTGCCGAAGGTTGCGATCGCCCATGTTCATTTTGTGCAATTCCTTTAATGCGAGGAAAACACAAATCGACACCGATTGAAGATATTGTTATTGAAGCGACCAAATTAGCTAAAAAAGGGATCAAAGAATTGATGTTAATCGCGCAAGATTTAACCTATTATGGGTTGGATATTTATAAAAAACGTGCCTTAGCCGATTTATTAAAAGAGCTGGTAAAAGTTGATGGAATTGAATGGATTCGTTTGCATTATGCCTTTCCTTCAGGTTTTCCGATGGATGTTTTAGAGGTAATGAAAAACGAGCCAAAGGTTTGTAATTATTTAGATATTCCGCTGCAACATATTAATACGGAAATTTTAAAATCGATGAAACGTGGAACAACTCACGAAAAAACAACTGCTTTAATTCATAAGTTTAGAGAAGCGGTGCCAAAAATGGCAATTAGAACTACTTTAATTGTTGGATATCCTGGTGAAACAGAGGAACAATTTGAAGAATTAAAAGCATGGGTTGAAGAAATGCGTTTCGAAAGAATGGGAGCTTTTGAATATTCTCATGAAGAAAATACAGGTGCTTTTGTTTTAGAAGATGATGTTCCTGCGGATGTGAAATTCCGAAGAGTAAATGAAATAATGGAAGTGCAAGGGCAGATTTCTTGGGAATTAAACCAGGCAAAAATTGGTAAAACCTACCGTTGTTTATTCGACAGAAAAGATGGTGAATATTTTTACGGGCGTACTGAATACGATTCGCCAGATGTTGATAATGATGTAATTGTAGATGCGACCAAACATTATATTAAATTAGGAGAATTTATCGATATTAAAATTGATGAAGCGGGTGATTTTGACTTATACGGAACTCCGCTTGTAAAGCAAGAAAAGCCAACAAGTTTAAATCAGCGTAAGAAAATAAATCATTAAATAAATTATTTTTTGAAAGATTTATAAAGTTTTTGAAATTTTTTTGAAGAGATAAAAATTATAAAAACCCTGCTTTTAGCGGGGTTTTTTTTATGCGTTTTTGTTTGAGATTAATATTGAAATTAAACCAAATTATCGTTATGCTAAATTTATTTTCAGCATCGTATTCTGATTTTCCGTAGTTTCTTAATAAGATAGTATCGCTGTTAAAATAGCCGCTAAAAAAACTTCATTATAAATTCCAAAACACCTTGAGCAGGCGTATTTACATAACAAGTTTTACATTGATAAAACATAAATAAACAATCGATTAAATCGGTAATCATGTGTAATAAAAGCCCTAATCCGATGAAATTATAGGGTTTTTTGAAAAATAATAACACGACATACAAAGCCATTGCATAGTAGGTGTGTAAAATATGAAAACCAAAACTGCACCGATTTTCTTGAAATATTGGTGTTGCAAAAAGGTGATCTAAATCGATCAACATCGTTGAAATTAAAATTAACGCGACTTTTTTCCATTCTTTTCTGAAGAAAAAACACCCAATTAAAATAGGAAATCCGAAGTGTAAAAAATAATGAACTACTGTTTGTGTTTTAATGAAATCCAACGAAAATGATTTTAAAAATGATGTTTAAAAATAAGAAATGAAATTGCTACTGTTTTTTAAATCGATTACTTTTACAAAATAATCACACAAAATAGCC
The DNA here is from genome assembly GCA_016586285.1 of Arothron firmamentum. Taxonomy (NCBI): domain Eukaryota; kingdom Metazoa; phylum Chordata; class Actinopteri; order Tetraodontiformes; family Tetraodontidae; genus Arothron; species Arothron firmamentum. The sequence goes on along the minus strand of BJFM01004304.1, from coordinate 18,159 downwards.
GCCATTTTGAATCCAAATGAATTAAAAGAGTTTTTAGACGCAAAAGTACAGCAATATAATAGTTTTGACTTTATAGCCCCCGATCCAATTTCGATTCCACACAAATTTTCTGTGAAAGAAGATATTGAAATTTCGGGTTTTTTGGCAGCAACAATTGCTTGGGGAAATAGGAAAAGTATCTTAAAAAACGCCAATAAAATGATGGATTTGCTAGGAAATTCGCCCTACGATTTTGTAATGAATCATCAAGAGCATCATTTAGAAAACTTAGATGGTTTTGTGCATAGAACTTTTAATGCTATCGATTTTTCACATTTTATAAAGGCGTTAAAACATATTTATACGCATCATAATGGCTTAGAAAATATTTTCAATAAACACGCTTCGAAAGATTCTTTACAACCTGCAATTCATGAATTGAAAAAGATATTCTTTGAAATAGAACACCCAAGCAGAACTACAAAACACGTATCTGATCCGTATAAAAAATCGGCATGTAAAAGAATTAATATGTGGCTTAGGTGGATGATAAGAAATGACAATACAGGCGTAGATTTTGGTCTTTGGAAAAATATATCACCCGCCATTTTGTCGTGTCCGTTAGATGTTCATTCTGGGAATGTTGGGCGTAAATTGGGTCTTTTAACGAGAAAACAAAACGATGCCAAAGCGTTATTAGAATTAGATACTTCGCTTAGAAAACTAGACAGCCAAGACCCTGTAAAATATGATTTTGCGTTATTTGGCTTGGGAGTTTTTGAGAAGTTTTAAGGAGTTTTTATCCTTTTTCATTCAGATAATCAGCAACAAAAACGCCCATACTAAAACAAGCTTGCAATAAATAACCACCCGTTGGAGCATTCCAATCGAGCATTTCGCCGATGCAAAACGTGTTTTTAAGGTTTTTAAGCTCAAAATTTTCAGTAACCTGTTCTAAAGAAACGCCGCCAGTTGTAGAAATCGCTTCATTTAACGGCGCAGAATCTTCTATAATAAGCGGCAAGGACTTTATTTTTTGTGCTAACATATTTTTATCAAGATATTCCTCTTTCGTTAAAAAGGACTTTAATAAATCAATTTGAACAGGGCTTAATTTTAAAACTTTTTTAAGAATATCAGTAATGCTATAATTCGATGTGTTTATTTTTTTGAAGATTTCATCTAAACTAAACATCGGTTTTAAATCTAGATAAATACTTGCTTTATTATTGGCTGAAAGTTGCGATTGTATTTCTGGGCTTAACGCATAAATAGCATTTCCTTCCAAGCCAAATTTTGTAATTACAAGCTCTCCTTTTTGGGTTTTATCGAAACAAGAAAGAGCAATGTTTTTTAAAGGTTTTCCTTCATTTTTTAAAATAAAATCAGGTTTCCATGCAATTTTATAAGCACAGTTTGAAGGCAAAAAAGGACGTGTTTTAATGCTTTTATCCTCAAAAATAGGCAACCAATTACCATCAGAACCTGTAATTTTCCAACTTCCGCCTCCCATTGAAAAAATAGTATAATCGGCAGAAATAATAGTGTTTTTATTTTCGGTATTATTTTGATGTTCAAAAATCAAATCATTATCAGAAGTCCAACCCTTCCACTTGTAATCACATAAAAAACGAACGTCTTTATCCGAAGAAAATTGTTTGATTTTTGATAAAACACTAATCGGTTTGATGCCTTTTTCAGGGTAAATTCGGTTGCTACTTCCCTTAAAAGTTGGGATATCTAATTTCAATAACCAAGCCTGTAAATCATCATTTGAAAAATTTAATAAGGCATTTTTCAAGAAATAATCAGGCGTATATCTGTCAATCATTTTATGAATATCTTCGCCGTGGCTAAGATTAAAACCGCCATCACCAGCGACTAAAAATTTGCGTCCTACCGATTTTTTTTGCTCATAAATAGTAACGTCAAATTTTTTGGTATCTAAAAATGCACTAGCAAAAAGTGCCGCCGCGCCACCGCCAATAATGGCTATTGATTTCTTCATTTTGCAAAATTACTATTTGTTTATTAAAAGATTCCTATAAATGTAAAAAATCAAAGGAAGTCGGTTTTTATCAGCCAATATTTATCAGCCAAAATTTAGTTGTTAAAAAGGTAAAATAAATATCAAATAAATATGAAATATTTAGCTCATATTTGCAAAATGAAGAAAAAATATATTTCAGAATTAATAGGAACTTTTGCGTTAATTTTCTGCGGAACAGGAGCAATGACGGTAAATGAAATTACCGGCGGAACAGATTTAACCCATACGGGCGTTGCCATAACTTGGGGGTTAATAGTAATGGCGATGATTTATGCTTTTGGCGAAATTTCGGGCGCACATTTTAATCCTGCGGTCACTATTGCTTTCGCTTTTGCTAAAAAATTTCCGTGGAAAGAAGTTCCAAAGTATATTATTTTTCAATTAATAGGAGCAATATTAGCAAGCTGTATGCTCTGGGTTTTATTCCCTGAAAGTGAATATTTTGGAGCAACAATACCATCAATTGTACCGTGGCGCGCATTTATTTTAGAGCTTTTATTAACCTTCTTTTTAATGCTAACCATTATCAATGTTTCGTCAGGAAGTAAGGAAGTTGGGGTAATGGCAGGAATTGCAATTGGAGGCGTAGTTTTACTAGAAGCCATGTTTGCAGGACCGATGACAAAAGCATCCATGAACCCAGTACGTTCAATTGCTCCCGCTTTAATTTCAGGACATTTAGAGCATTTGTGGCTGTATATTTTAGCCCCTATTTTAGGCGCGATATTAGCTGTCTTTTCTTGGAAATTAGTCAAGTAATTTCCTTTTTTATTAGAAGCTATTTCCCGCTTTTCGCACTCGCTCTTTTTTTGAAGAAAAATCAAAAAAAGGAGCTCAAACAATTGCTACAATCGGGGCTAGGGTTTTGTGCTTATTTTGAAGATATTGCCTAATTTTCATATTTTTTCTTCCTAAAATAACGAAATCCAAAACCGAATAAAGCAAGTAAAATTAACGGAACACCGATATTTATAAATTGCCAAAAACGTTTTTGAGTGTAGGCTTTTTGTTTGTCTAATAAATGAATAGCAATCGATTTATTTCGCAAATTAATTAAACCAGTATCGTCTAGTAAGTAATCAATGGTGTTTATTAAAAATTCTTTGTTTCCAAAGTGTTCACCAGTCCATTTATCTAAGGCTAAATCGTGTGGTTTTCCTTTTAAAATTTGATTTCTAGCCACATCACCATCGGCAATAACAACCATTTTATTTGCAGTGCTTTTAGCTTTAAAAAGTGGTGTGTTAAATGGTTTTGTTCTGTTTTTATATGCCGAATTAAAATCGCCTTCTAATAAAACAGCTAACAATTGTGGTCCGCTATTGTATTGTTTTTCTTTTGGCTGTTTGGCAATACTTTGTAATTCAACAAAATTAGGCGTTCCTATCTTTTTTGTTAATACAGAAGTAACAAATAAGGGTGTTTTTTTGATGCCTCCTTTTAAGGTATCTATTTGTGTGGTAAAACGAAAACGAACAGGAGCAATGTTTTTGGTAATCGGGTGGTTTGGGTTTGGGTTTACCAGCGGATGATAAAACCAATTTAAGTGTTTAAACTGTGCCTGATTTCCTCTATTTCCTGTTGCTAACGGAATTTTAGCCGAATACAAATCTTGAATTAATGTGTTATTAACACGAACTTGATAGCTAAATAATAGGTCTGTTAGGTTTAAATCACGTGGAAAAGCGAGCATTTTTCCATTATTATACAGGCTGTCGGTATCGGCATAATTGGTGTCAAGCATCCAAAGAGTTTTACCGCCATTGCTAATAAACTGATCGAGTGTGAATTTTTCTTGTTCGGTAAAACGTTCGGTAGGTTTTGCAATAATCGCTAAATCATACCTGGTTAAATCACTAAGTGTTTGCTGAGGGTTTTTTGCCACACTGTCTAAAGTAAATTTTGCCAAACGATATTTTTTACCAACTTCACTCAGTAAACTATATACATCGATATCTTCTAATTCGCCATTACCAGCAATTACGGCGATTTTTTGTTTTTGATTTGTTGTAATATTGTTTATCGCATTTGCAAAAGAATATTCTAGTTTTTCAATGGCATTTTGTAGCTGTTTTTCTTGTGTTTTTGCTATAGTATTTGGTAATAAAGAAACCAATTCAGTTTTTTGTCCGCTGCTAATTTCTGCCCAAGGAAAAATAATAGCTTCCGACAATTTCCCGTCTTCTTCGACAGTTAATTGACTAGGCATCATGCCTTTTTTTATTAGTTTTTCACGAATATGAATCGGGTTGATAAATCGAAATTGAACGTTTGAATTTAGGGCTTTTAATTCTTCTAAAAACTGACGTGTTTCGGTTTGTAAGCGCTTAAATTCTGCAGGGAAATCGCCTTCTAAATAAACGTTAATAAAAATAGTGTTTTCTAATTTATCCAATAGATTAATACTGGTTTTAGAAATCGTATAACGGTTGTCTTGTGTTAAATCGAAGCGTTTGTAAACGGAGTTTGAAAGGTAATTTATCAATAATAATCCGAAGAAAGCAAGGGCGCTATATTGTAGCTTTTTATTCATTTTTTAACTGTTGTTTGGTCATCAATAAAAAGAAAAAAGTAAGGCTGATAAAATAAATAATATCGCGGGTATCTACAACGCCACGGCTAATACTTTTAAAATGTTCGTACATTCCAAATTGTTGTAGCGTATATCCTGAATTTCCAAAAGAAGAACTTAAAGAGTCAAATCCGTAGAACAAAATAAAGCTGATAAAAACGCTTAAAATAAAAGCGACAATTTGATTTTTAGAAAGCGTAGAGGTAAATAAACCAATTGCGGTATAAGTTGCGGCTAAAAAAAGCACGCCTAAATACGAACCAATAGTACTGCCAATATCTAGGTTACCAATAGGGTTTCCAAGTGTGTAAACGGTGTAAACGTAGGTTAATGTTGGTGCTAAAGCAATGCAAACTAATACCAAGCAGGCTAAAAATTTCCCGACAACAATTTGCCAATCGGTTACTGGTTTTGTTCTTAATAACTCAATAGTTCCACTGTTAAATTCATCAGCAAAACTTTTCATGGTAATGGCAGGAATCAAAAATAAAAATAACCAAGGTGTTAAATAAAAGAACGAACTGATATCTGAAAAACCAGCATTTAAAATATTAAAATCATCTTTGAAAACCCATAAAAACAAGCCGTTTACAAGTAAAAATACCCCAATAACTAAATACGCTATTGAGGATGAAAAAAATGAATTAATTTCTTTTTTTAGTATTGAATACATTATTCTTGGTTTATGTCAAGACGAAAAATATGATTGTCTTCCGGTAAATTTTGGCTAGCTTCTTGTAAAGTAAATTGATTTTTTTCTAATAACGCTATCGCATCAGAATTATTTTGATGGGTAATGGCATCAATAGTTTTTAATTCGGCAGTTAATTGTGTAAAGGCTAAAATAGTTTTCATGCTTTGATCCATAAAACCTTCTTTTTGATAATCAGGCATTAATTCATAGCTTATTTTTGCCGAATTATCTTCCGAATTTATATCATAAAGATTAATTGAGCCAATAATTTTGGCACTTTCTTGCAATTCAATTGCCCAAAAAATACCGTTTTGAGTTTCAAAATTATCTAAACAAGCTTGAATAAAAGCATCAGCATCATTTAAATTTTTAGGGGTTTCTCTTGTAATTAATTTGTTAATTTCTTTGTTAGAACGCAATTTAAAAATAGCTCTTTTATCGTTAAAAGATACTTGGCGTAATGTTAATCTTTCTGTAGAAAGTTTTGGGAAAATTGTGGGGTAATTCATTAGTGTAAACGTCTGGTTTTATTAATACTCTAAGTTTAGAGGTTTGTTATTGAAAATTAGCTAAAAAGTTTTTTTTAGTTTTCGGTGGTAAATTTAGCTGAAGGAATTGCATCAAATTCAACAGTAATGCTGTCTCGGTATCCTAAGCCTAATAGGGTAGAGGCTCCTCCAACAGTATTTAAGTTGCTTCTGTAAATGGCAATTTCTAAAAACCCTGACGAATTAAAAATGGCTAATTTTTCGCCGTCATTATTTCTTTTTTCTTTCGGAATTGCATAGTCTACAATTTCGTTATAGCGTTTGTAAATTTTAGTAAAGGTATAGCGCTTGGCTGTAATAATAAAATTTCGCCCTTTTCCTACGGATTTAAATAGTTTTTTATCAATATTGGTAATTACATTCCCATAATTATCGGTATAAATAACTCCGCCACTAATAATAGTTTGTTGCTTATTTACGGTTGTTTTTATTTCAACACTATTTTTATAGACATCAATTTCTTTTCCAATAACATTTAAGCTACCTCCACGTGCAATGTGTGAGGCAACTTGCACAAAAACATCGAGCACCGGAAAACTAGTTTCAATATGATTGTGAATGTTTATTTCAACAATTTTTGTGGGTTTTATATCTGAAGTAATCATTGAAATAATGCCGTTGTCAGGGCAAATAAAGTAATGATTGTCTAATTCAATAGCGATATGCTTATTTTCGGCACTTAATTCAGAATCGACACCAATAATATGTATTGTTTTGTCAGGGAAGCTTTTATAGGTGTTTCTTAAAATATAAGCAGTTTCTGTAATGTTAAAAGGGGTAATATGATGTGTGATATCAACAATTTTCACCTCGGGTAACTCACTATAAATAGCTCCTTTAACGGCACTTACAAAGTGGTCTTTTATTCCAAAATCGGTGGTTAAAGTAATTAGAGACATTAAATATAACTGCGTATTAATTATTTGTTAAGTAGTGTACTTTAAATAGTACCTTAAATTTTATGGCAAAATTACATAATTCAATAAAAATAATCATTATTTTTAAACTGAATAATATTAAAACATGTATCTTTTGAACGAACGTATCTTTGAATTAACAGAAATTGATCCAAATGAATTTTTTGGAGCGCAAGATAGTACTATTACAACGCTAAAAAAGTATTTTCCAAAAGTTAAAATTGTATCTAGAGGAAATAAATTAAAATTATATGGCGAACCTGAAATTTTAGATGAGTTAGAAAAACGTTTAGGCATGCTAATTAAGTATTTTAATAAGTACAATAAATTAGATGAAAATAGTATTGAACGTATTTTAACAGCCACAGGAAAAGAAGAAGAATTTAGAAAGTCGGCTAAAATAGAAGGCGTTTTAGTGCATGGCGTTAATGGTAATTTAATAAAAGCACAAACCTCAAATCAACGAAAAATGGTTGATTTAATGAGTAAAAATGATATGCTTTTTGCCGTAGGTCCTGCGGGAACAGGTAAAACATATACTGCGGTGGCTTTGGCTGTAAAAGCATTGAAAGAAAAAGAAGTCCGTAAAATAATATTAACACGTCCTGCGGTAGAATCGGGCGAAAACTTAGGGTTTTTACCTGGCGATTTAAAAGAAAAATTAGATCCGTACATGCAACCTTTATATGACGCTTTGCGTGATATGATTCCTCATGAAAAATTAGAATCGCATATTGAAAAAGGCATCATTCAAATTGCTCCGTTAGCATTTATGCGTGGAAGAACGCTAGACAACGCTTTTGTTATTTTAGATGAAGCGCAGAATACGACCCATAATCAGATGAAAATGTTTTTAACAAGAATGGGGAAAAATGCAAAGTTTATTATTACTGGCGATCCTGGGCAAATAGATTTACCACGTAAACAGGTTTCAGGTTTAAAAGAAGCTTTGTTGGCATTAAAAGATATTAACGGTATTGCCCAAGTATATCTTGATGATAAAGATGTAGTGCGTCATCGATTGATTAAAAAAATTATTAAAGCTTATAAAAGTATCGAAACGGAGTAACGCCTGTTTTTTTATCTTCAGAAATTAAAAGACTATTTAAACGAATGAGCCGTTTAAATAGTCTTTTTTAATTAAAAAAAATGTTTGGTATTATAGCGTAGAAGTTATCGATTTATATATGGTTTGTTGCGTTTTTGAAGCACTAAATTTAGTAAATAAAAACGGAAAAAGATTTTCGTAAGTAGGCGAGTACTAGCAATGCCTAAATTATATATTTTGTTGTGGTGCGTTATTTTTTCAGGCAGATGCTGGATTTACTTGTATTTGCCCTCCGATTGCTTTTAATACTTTCATAATTGTTGCAAATTGAGGTTTCGCTCCATCTGATAACGCTTTGTACAAACTCGGTCTGCTTAAACCTGTTTCTTCTGCAATTTTTGTCATCCCGATAGCTTTAGCAATATTCCCGATTGCATTAATTACATCTGCATTATTACCTTCTTCCAAAACTGTGTTAAGATATTCCGCAATCATTTCTTTGCTTTCCAAATAATCAGCTATTTCAAATCTTGAAGTTTCCATTTTCTATTTATTTAATTTTTTCCAAATTTCTTTCGCTTTCGTAATGTCCTTTTGTTGTGTTGATTTATCTCCACCAATTAGCAGAACAATTATTTTTCCATCTTTTTCTTTGAAGTAAATTCTGTAGCCTTTTGCAAAATTTATTCGCATTTCCCGAATTCCATCGCCAACAGTTTTACAATCTCCAAAATGTTCGTCAGATTCCAATTTTTGAATTCTGAACAAAATTTTAGCTTTTGCTTTGAAGTCTTTCAACTTTTTCAGCCATTTGTCAAATTCAGTTGTTTTCTCAATAAAGAACATAATGCTGTATCTACTTGGATACAAATTTAAGAATAATTTTTGGATTATTTACTATGAAATTCAGTTTTCGGTAGATTTTTATTTTTAATGCACTACATCTATAATGTATAGGATATTGATTAAATTTGTTGAAAAAAAACACCCGATGATAAACATGGCAAGCATGACAAACATGATACATAAAATTTTATTTCATATTAGTATTCTATTAATAAGTACGCTGTTATCATGCTCTTCAAATGGTATTAAAAATAACGAATTATCAGAAAATAATGATTTAAACGAAGGTGTAGAAAAGAAAGTAACGATATTTTTTGTAAATGATCAACATGCTCAGTTAGATAACTTTGCGAAAATAAAGTATTTAATAGATAAGGAAAAAGAGACTAAAAATGTTATCGTTGCTTGTAGTGGCGATATGTTTTCAGGAAGCCCCGTAGTTGATAATTATAAAGACAATCAAGGTTTTCCGATGATTGATGTGATGAATAAAGTAGGTTTTGATGTATCAGTATTAGGAAATCACGAATTTGATTATGGCGAAGCCACATTAAAAAAGCGGATAGAGCAAGCTAATTTTAATTGGGTCTGCGCTAATGTAGACATGTTAAATTCAGGAGTTCCGCAGCCAAATGAATTTTATACGGTTTCAAAAAATGATATAAAAATTACTTTTTTAGGCTTGGTGGAAACCAACGGAAAAAAGAACGGAACAATTCCTTCTACCCATCCATGGAAAGTTAAAAAAATGAAATTTGAACGTCCAGAAACGGTCGTAAATAAATATAAAGATGTTAAAAAATCAGAAGATTCCGATCTTTTTATCGCATTAACACATTTAGGACACACAAGTAGTCGTAATTTAGGCGATGTTCAATTAGCGAATAAATTTCCTTACTTCGATTTAATTATAGGCGGGCATTCGCATCAAGAAATTAATACAAAAGAAAACGGAATTCCTATTTATCAATCAGGTTCTTATTTAAAAAATTTAGGAAAAATAGAACTATCTGTAAAAAATAAATCCATTATCAGTAGCAAGTACACGCTTATTAATTTAGAGGAGGTTTTAGAATATGACCAAGAGCTGAAGAGCGTTATTGATACATATAATAATGTACCCGAATTAGAAGAAGTAATAGGAAATTCATTAATTAACCACCAAAGAAATCAAGTAGGGTGTTTATATGCCGATGCGCTTAAAGCAACCATGAATGTAACAGTTTCTTTTCAAAATACAGGAGGGATTAGAAGTTCGTTAAATCAAGGAGCGATTACCAAAAGAGACATCTATACTATTGAACCTTTTAATAACGGAACTGTTAAATACGAAATGACTATCGGGCAAATCAAAAATTTTTTAATAGAATCGAAGTCGGGCTTTTATTATTCAGGTATTCAAATTAAAAAAATAGGAAGGGTTATTGAAATTAGAGATGAATTAGGAAATCTGTTAGACTATAATACCGTTGTTTCGGTAGGTTTAACCGATTATATACCCGCTGTTTATGATAATTTATTTCCCGAAAATAGCGAGGTTCAAAATCTTTCGGCAGCAGCATCCATAATAAGTTATATAAAAAATACCAATCCGCAGGTAAATTATCCTAATTGTGGTAATTATTTTAGATATTAAGCAATTGTTTAAATTTCATTTAAAAACGTTTTTATATCCTTTTATTCTTTATCAGAAAGAAATAAAAACCAAAAATAAATACCATATTTTTGCAATCAACAACACAGTTAACAACACAACAAAAAAAGTATGAATACAATTAACGAAACTAACTTTCAATTTCCAAAGCAAAAGTCGGTTTATAAAGGTAAGGTAAGAGAGGTTTATAATATAGATGACGAGTTATTGGTAATGATAGCTTCTGACAGGTTATCTGCTTTTGATGTGGTTTTACCGCGTCAAATTCCTTATAAAGGGCAAATTTTAAATCAGATAGCAACCAAAATGATGAACGAAACCGCTCAGGTTGTTCCAAATTGGTTACACGCAACGCCTGATGAAAATGTAGCTGTAGGGCATTTATGTGAGCCTTTTAAGGTAGAAATGGTTATCCGTGGGTATATGTCAGGGCATGCAGCACGTGAATATAAAGCAGGTAAAAGAGTTTTATGTGGCGTTGAAATGGCGGAAGGAATGAAGGAAAATGATCAGTTTCCAACACCAATAATTACGCCTTCAACAAAGGCTGAAAACGGCGATCATGATCAAGATATTACTCGTGAAGAAATTTTATCTAAAAATGTGGTTTCTGAAGAAGATTATATCATCTTAGAAAAATATACTAGAAATTTATTTCAAAAAGGAACAGAAATAGCTGCTTCTCGTGGGTTAATTTTAGTAGATACTAAATATGAATTTGGTAAAACAAAAGATGGTAAAATTGTTTTAATTGATGAAATTCACACACCAGATTCTTCTCGTTATTTTTATGCCGATGGATATGCTGAACGTCAAGAAAAAGGAGTGCCACAAAAGCAATTGTCAAAAGAATTTGTACGTCAGTGGTTAATTGAAAATGATTTTCAAGGAAAAGACGGGCAGGCAATTCCTGAAATGTCAGACGAAAAAGTTACCGAAATTTCAAACAGATATATTGAATTATACGAGCAAATTACAGGAGAGAAATTTGTAAAAGCAAATACTGAAAATGTATTAAATCGTATTGAAAAAAACGTTGTTAATTTTTTAAATGGATAGCAATAAAATAAATATTCGCCCGGTATTAAATTTATCCTCTGAAATTCCTGTAGAAGATTTTCAGAATAAAACAATACGCCCAATTTTAAAATTACAACACGAACTGCTTTTACAATTTTTTATTTTCTTCTGTAAGAATCAAAAAGTAGATATTATAAATATCGAAAAAGAAAAATTTAATAAAGCGGTAAATAGTATCACCAAGAAAAATATCAATTTAAAAAATCAGTTTTTAGGGTTGATTATCGGGCAGTTTACTGTGGGGGAATTTGAATTTTATAAAGATAATAATACCGATATCAATAAAAGAATTTTAATGATGATTGGGCAACGAATTAAAGACAGCCAATTAGAAATTAAAAGTTTTAAAACAGATAGCAATTAATAAAAATTAATAAGAAATTAGTTAAAAATGATAATAGAGCCAAGAACTAGAGGATTTATTTGTTTAACATCTCATCCAACGGGTTGTGAGCAAAATGTAAAAGATCAAATAGCATACGTACAATCAAAAGGAAAAATTGAAGGTGCTAAAAAAGTATTAGTAATCGGTGCTTCAACAGGTTTCGGATTGGCATCAAGAATAACAAGCGCATTTGCTTCAGATGCTGCTACAATTGGTGTTTTCTTTGATAAACCTGCAACAGAAGGAAAGCCAGGGTCGCCAGGTTTTTACAATACAGCCGCTTTTGAACAAGAAGCAACAAAGGCAGGCTTATATGCCAAAAGTATTAATGGAGATGCGTTTTCAAACCAAATAAAAGAACAGGTTGTTAACCTAATCAAACAAGATTTAGGGCAAATTGACTTGGTTATTTATAGTTTAGCATCGCCAGTTAGAATGCACCCTGTATCAGGAAAACGTTTTAAATCAACATTAAAACCTATTGGAGAAGTTTTTACCAACAAAACCGTAGATTTTCATACTGGAAAAGTTTCAGAAATTTCTATAAACCCAGCCCAAGGCGATGATGTTGCCAATACGGTAACGGTTATGGGTGGTGAAGATTGGAAAATGTGGATGGACGCATTACAATCAGAAAACTTATTATCGGAAGGCGCTACTACAGTGGCATATTCTTATATCGGTCCTGAAGTTACCAAACCTGTGTACAGAAACGGAACAATTGGTGCGGCTAAAGATGATTTAGAAGCAACTGCTTTTACGATTTCGGATGATTTAAAATCAATAGGAGGAAAGGCGTATGTTTCGGTAAATAAAGCCTTGGTAACACAAGCGAGTTCTGCAATTCCTGTAATTCCATTATATATTTCACTTTTATTTAAGGTGATGAAAGAAAAAGGAATTCACGAAGGATGTATCGAGCAAATTCAGCGTTTATATAGCCAGCGTTTATTTGGCGGCGATTTAGCTTTAGATGAAAAAGGAAGAATCCGTGTAGACGATTGGGAAATGCGTGAAGATGTACAAGCAGAAATTGCGGAATTATGGGAAAAAGCAACCACTGAAAATTTATCAGAAATTGGAGATTTAGAAGGATATAGTCAAGAATTTTTTAAATTATTCGGTTTTAAAGTAGCTGGTATAAATTATGATGCTGAGGTTAACGAAGTTGTTAGCGTACCAAGTATTCAATAATTAAAAAGCATATAAAAAACACCATCAAAACCTCATAGTCGTAATCGCTGTGAGGTTTTTTTTTGTTATTTTATTTAAAATTATGTTATGAAAACAGCAACAATTAAAGCATTAAAAGACGAATTAAAACATAAAAATCAAAATGAATTATTAGAACTTTGCTTGCAGTTAATTCGTTTTAAAAAAGAAAATAAAGAACTGCTTACTTACCTGTTATTTGAAGCTGATAATGAACAAGGTTATATTGTAGCTATTAAAAATGAGATGGATGTGTTATTTGAAAACATCAATACTAAAAGTTATTTTTTTATCAGAAAAAGTGCCCGTAAAATATTAACAAATACCAAAAAATACATTCGTTTTTCAAAGAATAAAGAAACAGAAGTCGAATTATTATTACATTTTTGTATCAAACTCAAAAATTTAAAACCGTCAATAAAAAACAGTCCTCGTTTGCAAAATATACTAGCAACTCAAGTAAAACTGATTCAAAAAATTGTAGCAACCCTGCATGAAGATTTACAATACGATTATGGTTTAGAATTAGAAAAATTATAAAAAGAACTTTTTTAACAAAAGAATCAAGTGCTTAACTATTTTGAGAACATCTTAAAAATCATTATTTTTGTAAGGAATAAAATTACAAAAGTAATAATGACTAAAGATTTATTTGAAAGAATTAAACAAGATAAAGGACCGTTAGGAAAATGGGCAGATAAGGCAGAAGGATATTTTGTTTTCCCAAAATTAGAAGGACCAATTTCTAACAGAATGTCTTTTAATGGAAAAGAAGTAATTACTTGGAGTATCAATGATTATTTAGGCTTGGCAAACCATCCTGAGGTATTAAAAGTTGATGGTGAATCAGCAGCAACCGACGGATTAGCTTATCCAATGGGAGCTCGTATGATGTCAGGGCACACCAAATACCATGAGCAATTAGAGCAAGAATGTGCTGATTTTGTAGAAAAAGAAGCAGCATATTTAGTAAACTTTGGCTACCAAGGAATGGTATCGGCAATTGATGCTTTGGTTACCAAAGAAGATATTATTGTTTATGATATGGATACCCACGCTTGTATTATTGATGGTGTTCGTTTACATGCAGGAAAACGTTTTGTTTACAGACATAACGATATTGAAAGCTGTGAAAAAAACTTACAAAGAGCCACTAAAATGGCAGCAAAAACAGGTGGAGGAATTTTATTGATTTCCGAAGGTGTTTTTGGAATGAGAGGAGAGCAAGGTCGTTTAAAAGAAATTATCGCCTTAAAAGAAAAATATAACTTCCGAATTTTAGTTGATGATGCCCATGGTTTTGGAACCTTAGGTAAAGACGGAAAAGGAACTGGTTTTGAGCAAGGAGTTCAAGAGGGTATTGATGTTTATTTTGCAACATTTGCAAAATCGATGGCAGGAATCGGAGCTTTCTTTGCAGCCGATAAAGATGTAATTCAGTATTTACAATACAATATGCGTTCGCAAATGTTTGCTAAATCGTTGCCAATGCCCATGGTAAAAGGCGCCTTAAAACGATTAGACATGTTGCGTACCATGCCAGAGTTGAAAGAAAACTTATGGAAAATCACCAATTCATTACAATCAGGTTTACGTACTGCGGGCTTTGATTTAGGAACAACGCAAACTTGTATTACTCCTGTATTCTTAAAAGGAGAAATCCCTGAAGCAATGGCAATGGTTCAAGATTTACGTGAAAATCACGCGGTATTTTGTTCTATAGTGGTATATCCTGTAATACCAAAAGGATTAATTATTTTAAGATTAATACCAACAGCACGTCACACACAAAAAGACGTAGATGAAACAATTGTTGCATTTTCAGCAATTCGAGAAAAATTATCAAATGGAACTTATAAAAAGGTTGCAGAAGCAATTATGGCGGAATAAAAGATATAATTATAGCAAAAAAACTCATGAAGCACATACTATATTTCATGAGTTTTTTGTTTAAAAAAAAGGAATATCTTTGAGTCTTTATTTGATACTTAAAATTAATGAAAAAACTTTTATATATATATATAGTACTCTTCGTTTCTAGTAGCATAGGACAAATAAAAGACACACTACCAAACGTTAATGAAGAATATTTTTTGTTAAAAAATGGCGACAGTTTAATGATTACATTAAACGAAGTGGCTATTTTTCCGAAGCATAAGTTTAAAGAAAAATTAGATATTCATTATTATTATTGGTTTCGAAAAAAAGTTTTCAAAGCCTATCCTTATGCTGTTTTGGCGGCAAAAAAAATAGACAGTGTAGCGGTTCGTTTATCAAAAATAAAATCGAAAAGAGCCAAAAGAAAATATATAAAAAGAACTCAAAAGTACCTCCAAGAAGAACTAACGAGTCCTTTAAAAAAATTAACCAAAACAGAGGGGCGCATTTTATTAAAATTAATACATCGCCAATCAGGCAAAACCGCTTTTCAAAATATTAAAGAATTGCGAAGTAGCTGGAAGGCATTTTGGTACAATACCACCGCAAATATATTCAAGTTATCATTAAAATCTGAATACATACCAGAAACGATAAATGAAGATTTTTTAATAGAAGATGTTTTACAACGTGCCTTTATTGATGAAAAATTAGAATATCAAACACCAAAATTAAAGAAACCCTATAAAAACATTGTATTAAAAGGCAGGGGAAGCATCGATGTAACGGTTTATAAAAAGTTATTTGTAAAGATCCGCAAGAAGCGCGCAAGAAAAACCAAGCCTAAAAAAAAGTAGCAGCTATATATAAGGTATAAAAATTCAATATTTTTTTTTAGAAGCAATTTCCCGCTTTCCGCACTCGCTTTTTTTGTTTTTTTGAAGAAAAAAAACAAAAAAGAGCTCAAACAAAGCATCAATCGGGGCTAGGCATTTGTACTAATTTCGATAATTTGAGAAACTATTATAATTTTTGCAAAATAGCGGCTAAATAGTAGTTGTTTTACTCAATATATTTTCATTTGTTTAAATTTTAGGTTATTTTTATATATTGCTATTAGGTTTTAAGCTTCATTTAAAACATTTTATAGCTAAAAAACACTAACTTTTAAATAAAATTACTTATGAATTCTTTCTGGTTTTTTGATGATGTAAATTTATTTAACCTTTTATGCCCACATAAATTTAAAGGCTATAAATCTTGTCATACTTTTGATGCGTATCTAAAAAATGATTACATCTATTTTGAAAAAGACCAAGCGAGTAAAATCTATTTAATAGAAAGCGGAAAAGTAAAAATAGGTTATTACTCCGAAGCAGGAAAAGAAGTTGTTAAAACCATTTTAACTAAAGGAGAGTTATTTGGTGAAAAGGCTATTTTAGGAGAAGAAATACGCAATGAATTTGCACAATCAATAGATAATAAAACCTCTATTTGCAGAATTGGTGTAGACACTATCCATGAACTGATGCGTGATAACAAAACATTCAGTTTGCATATCTATAAATTTCTTGGTTTTCGTTTTAAAAAATTAGAACGTCGGTTAAAAATTTTGCTTTTTAAAGATGTAAAAACACGATTAATGGAATTTTTACAAGAATTATTTGAACAGTACGGGCATCGTTGTCAAACCACGGGCAGTCGTATTATTGTTCATCCTTATACACAAAAAGACATCGCATCACTTATAGGCACTTCTCGACCAACACTAAATATAATATTAAACGAACTACGAGTAGCTAAAATTGTAGATTTTGACAGAAAAACCATTACTATTTATGAAAAAGATAATTTAGTGTAAGCTAGCTAACATTTCAGCTCAAAAATTAATTATATTTTTGAATTAATAATAATTCTAAAAAATATAAATATGATAAAACTTAAATTTTTAGGAGTGTTGGCTATTGGTTTATTAGCTGCTTCTTGTGGAAATGATAATGATGACATTGTAATTGAAAACTTAGAAAAGTCAACCTTATCTGTTAATTTAGAAGGGCTAGAAAATTTAGGTGAAAATTTTAAATACGAAGGCTGGGTAATTGTTAACGGAAAGCCTGTTTCAACAGGTTTATTTACGGTAGATGATTCTGGCGTAGCATCAAAAACTGATTTTACAGTTTTAGCTACTAATTTAAACGCAGCAACTAAATTTGTAGTAAGTATTGAGCCGCTTATAGATAAAGATGCAGGTCCATCAGATACAAAAATATTATCTGGTAATTTTTCTGGTAATTCAGCCATTGTAAATTCTACTATTGTAGCTGATTTTTCGACTGCCGCAGGAACCTATATTTTAGCAACTCCAACTGATGGAGGCAGTAATACTGACGAGCTTAGTGGTGTATGGTTTTTAGATAATTCTTCTGGAGGAGTAAAACCGGGGTTAATATTACCGAAATTATCAGCAGGATGGAAATACGAAGGCTGGGCAGTGATTAACGGCGTAGCAGTTTCTACAGGAACTTTTACCGATGCTTCAAAAGCAGATGATAATGCAGGAACCTCACCATTTAAAGGCGATGCTGGTAATGGGCCAGGATATCCGGGCGAAGATTATATGCAAAATGCACCAGCAGGTTTAACTTTCCCTTTAGATTTAAGAGGAACAACATTGGTAATCACTGCAGAACCGTACCCAGACAATGCCCTAACACCTTTTACATTAAAACCACTAGCCCATATAGTACCGGCAACAGCATCTGACCACACAGCAATTAAAATGGGCGATGGTCCTGTACAGCAATTAACCGGTATGGTAACTAGGAGGTAATTATTTTTTTCTAGAAGCAATTTCCCGCTTTCCGCACTCGCTTTTTTTGTTTTTTTAAAGGAAAAACAAAAAAGAGCTCAAACAAAGCATCAATCGGGGCTAGGCATTTGTACTAATTTCGATAATTTTAGAAACTATTATAATTTAGGCAAAGTTCACACTATCATTTCGAGCAGTAAAACTTAAACCTCACAGGTTTTAAAAACCTGTGAGGTTTGTTCTTGTTTTAAGAATTCAAAACGAAACCCGATTAACGAACAACAACGATCAGTTCGAGTGATTTTTTTCCTTCAAAAAAATAGTATCGAGAACTTTATCAGTCTTAAAATCAAAAAAACAAATAAAAATATATCACTAAAATAGCAATACAAAACATTCGAAGCTGTTTTTAATCACTTTTAACACTCCAAAAAAACCATAATTTCAGATATTAATACGTGTTAATTTTAGTAGAAGACTACTTTTT
>BJFM01004302.1:0-14553 GCA_016586285.1 Arothron firmamentum | reverse complement strand
GACAGTCAGGATCCGTCCCCCCACCCGAAGGCGGAGGGAGGCTACCCTCTCGTTCACCGGGGTAAACTCCAATGTACAGGCAGTGAGCTGGGGGGCGACGAGAATCGCCACACCTGCCCGTCGCCTCTCACCGTTGGCCACTCCAGAGTAGAAGAGAGTCCAACCCCTCTTGAGAAGGCTGGTTTCAGAGCCCTTGCTATGGGTCGAGGTGAGACCGACTATATCTAGCTGGAACTTCCCAACCTCGCGCACCAGCTCAGGCTCCTTCCCCATCAGAGAGGTGACATTCCACGTCCCGAGAGCCAGCTTCTGCAGCCGGGGATCAGACCGCCACGGTCCCCGCCTTCGGCTGCCACCCAAAACGCATTGCACCCGACCCCTTTGGCCCATCCTGCAGGTGGTGAGCCCACGGGAAGGGGATCCCACGTTGCCTCTTCGGGCTGAGCCCGACCGGACCCCATGGGTAAAGGTCCGGTCACCAGGTGCACGCCATCGTGCCCCACCCCCAGGCCTGGCTCCAGGAGGGGGCCCCGGTGACCCACGTCCGGGCGAGGGAAACGGTGGTCCATTTTTGTTGCTCATCATATGAGGTCTTTTGGCTACGCTTTGTCTGGTCCCTCACTTTGTCATAAAAGCGCTACTCTCAGAAAGAAAACACGGATTTTGGTTAGAATGATGTGACACACGTCAGACTGGGGAACTAGCCGCCAGCTGCCAGGCACCTTGCGTGCCTGACAGCACTCTTCCTGGGGCAGCGGTCTGGCCCCATCCCGCTTGTCTCCCCAGAGCCAGTCCCCAGCTCCCTACTGCAAATTGCACGCCCGGCAGCACCCTTCCTGGGAGCACCAGGGGGGCTTCCATCCTAGCTTCCCGGAGCTAGCCAGGCACCAGCTCGCCTGGCTCCATGGAGCTAGCCAGGGGCTAGCCCAGGCTCTGCTCGCCCGGCAGCACCCTTCCTGGGGAAACGGTGCTGGCTCCAGCCCAGGTCTGGGGAACTAGCCACCAGCTGCCAGGCACCTTGCCCGCCTGACAGTACCTTTCCATGGAGCACCACAGGGGCTCCATCCTAGCTTCCCGGAGCTAGCCAGGCACCAGTTCGGGCTCTGCACGCACAAGAGCACACTTCCTGGGGGCACCAAGGGAAACCCAGCCTGGCTCCCGGGTGCTAGCCAGGTGCGCGCCCGGGGTCTGCCCACCCGGCAGCACCCTTCCTTGGGAAACGTTGCTGGCTCCAGCTCAGGTCTGGGGAACTAGCAGCCAGAGGCCAGGCACTTTGCCCGCCAGGAAGCACCCTTCTTGCGGGCACCAAGGGAAACCCAGCCTGGCTCGCTGATGCAAGACAGGCGCTAGCCCAGGCTTTTCCCGCCCCACAACACCCTTCCTGGCGAAATGGGGGTGGCTCCAGCCCAGGTCTGGGGACCTAGCTGCCAGGTGCCAGGAACTTTGCCCGCCAGGCAGCACCCTTCCTGGGGGTACCAGGGGAGACCCAGCCTGGCTCCCCAGAGCTAGCCAGGCCCTAGCCCAGGCTCTGCCCACCCGGCAGCACCCTTCCTGAGGAAACGGGGCTAGCTCCAGCCCAGGTCTAGGGACCTAGCCGCCAGCTGCCAGGCACATTGCCCGCCTGACAGCACTCTTCCTGGGGCAGCGGACTGGCCCCATCCCGCCTGTCTCCCCAGAGCTAGTCCCAAGCTCCCTGCTGTACATTGCACGCCCGGCAGCACCCTTCCTGGGAGCACCAGGGAGGCTCCATCCTAGCATCCCGGAGCTAGCCAGGCGCCAGCTCGGGCTCTGCCCGCACGAGAGCACACTTCCTGGGGGCACCAAGGGAAACCCAGCCTGGCTCCCCAGTGCTAGCCAGGCGCTAGCCCGGGCTCTGCCCGCCCGGCAGCACCCTTGCTGGGGGGCACGAGGGGAGCTCCAGCCTGCGTCCCTGGAGATAGCCAAAGGCTAGCCCAGGCTCTGCCGGCCAGGCAGCACCCTTCCTGCGGCACCAGGGGAGACCCAGCCTGGCTCCCCGGAGCTAGCCAGGTGCTTGCCCAGGCTCTGCTCGCCCGGCAGCACCCTTCCTGGGGAAACGGGGCTGGCTCCAGCCCAGGTCTGGGGAACTAGCGACCAGCTGCCAGGCACCTTGCCCGCCTGACAGTACCTTTCCAGGGAGCACCAGAGGGGCTCCATCCTAGCTTCCCGGAGCTAGCCAGGCGCCAGTTCGGGCTCTGCACGCACGAGAACACACTTCCTGGGGGCACCAAGGGAAACCCAGCCTGGCTCCCCGGTGCTAGCCAGGTGCGCGCCCGGGCTCTGCCCACCTGGCAGCACCCTTCCTTGGGAAACGTTGCTGGCTCCAGCCCAAGTCTGGGGATCTAGCAGCCAGAGGCCAGGGACTTTGCCCGCCAGGCAGCACCCTTCCTGCAGGCACCAAGGGAAACCCAGCCTGGCTCGCTGAAGCAAGCCAGGCGCTAGCCCAGGCTCTTCCCGCCCCGCAACACCCTTACTGGGAAAATGGAGGTGGCTCCAGCTCAGGTCTGGGGAACTAGCTGCCAGGTGCCAGGAACTTTGCCCGCCAGGCAGCATCCTTCCTGGGAGCACCAGGGAGGCTCCATCCTAGCTTTCCGGAGCTAGCCAGGTGCCAGCTCGGGCTTTGCCCGCTCGAGAGCACACTTCCTGGGGGCACCAAGGGAAACACAGCCTGGCTCCCCAGTGCTAGCCAGGCGCTAGCCTGGGGTCTTCCCACCAGGCAGCACCCTTCCTGGGGAAACGTTGCTGGCTCCAGCCCAGGTCTAGGGAACTAGCCGCCAGCTGCCAGGCACCTTGCCCGCCTGACAGCACTCTTCCTCGGGCAGCGGACTGGCCCCATCCCGCCTGTCTCCCCAGAGCTAGTCCCCAGCTCCCTGCTGTACATTGCACGCCCGGCAGCACCCTTCCTGGGAGCACCAGGGAGGCTCCATCCTAGCTTCCCGGAGCTAGCCAGGCGCCAGCTCGGGCTCTGCCCGCACGAGAGCACACTTCCTGGGGGCACCAAGGGAAACCCAGCCTGGCTCCCCAGTGCTAGCCAGGCACTAGCCCGGGCTCTGCCCGCCCGGCAGCACCCTTGCTGGGGGGCACGAGGGGAGCTCCAGCCTGCGTCCCTGGAGATAGCCAAACGCTAGCCCAGGCTCTGCCCGCCAGGCAGCACCCTTCCTGCGGCACCAGTGGAGAGCCAGCCTGGCTCCATGGAGCTAACCAGGCGCTAGCCCAGGCTCTGCTCACCCGGCAGCACCCTTCCGGCCCCATCCCGCCTGTCTCCCCAGAGCTAGTCCCCGGCTCCCAGCTGCACATTGCACAACCGGCAGCACCCTTCCTGGAGAAACGGGGCTGGCTCCAGCACAGGTCTGAGAAACTAGCCGCCAGCTGCCAGGCACTTTGCCCGCCAGGCAGCACCCTACCTGCAGCCACCAAGGGAAACCCAGCTTGGCTCCCCGGTGCTAGCCAGGTGTGCGCCCGGGCTCTGCCCACCTGGCAGCACCCTTGCTGGGGAAACGATGCTGTCTCAAGCTCAGGTCTGGGGAACTAGCAGCCAGATTCCAGGCACTTTGCGCGCCAAGCAGCACCCTTCCTGCGGGCACCAAAGGAAACCCAGCCTGGCTCGCTGATGCAAGCCAGGTGCTATCCCAGGCTCTTCCCGCCCCACAACACCCTTCCAGGGGAAATGGGGGTGGCTCCAGCCCAGGTCTGGGGACCTAGCTTCCAGCTGCCAGGAACTTTGCCCGCCAGGCAGCACCCTTCCTGCGGGCACCAGGGGAGACCCAGCTTGGCTCCCCGGAGCTAGCCAGGTGCTTGCCCAGGCTCTGCTCGCCCGGCAGCACCCTTCCTGAGGAAACGGGGCAGGCTCCAGCCCAGGTCTAGGGACCTTGCCGCCAGCTGCCAGGCACCTTGCCCGCCTGACAGTACCTTTCCAGGGAGCACTAGAGGGGCTCCATCCTAGCTTCCCGGAGCTAGCCAGGCGCCAGTTCGGGCTCTGCACGCACGAGAGCACACTTCCTGGGGGCACCAAGGGAAACCCAGCCTGGCTCCCCGGTGTTAGCCAGGTGTGCGCCCGGTCTCTGCCCACCTGGCAGCACCCTTCCTGGGGAAACGCTGCTGGCTTCAGCCCAGTTCTGGGTAACTAGCCTCCAGCTGCCAGGAACCTTGCCCGCCCGGCAGCACCCTTCCTGGGAGCACCAGGGAGGCTCCATCTTAGCTTCCCGGAGCTAGCCAGGCGCCAGCTCGGGCTCTGCCCGCACGAGAGCACACTTCCTGGCTGGCTAAAGCCCAGGTCTGGGGAATTAGCCGCCAGCTGCCAGGCACCTTGCCCGCCTGACAGCACTCATCCTGGTGCAGGGGTTTGGCCCCATCCCACCTGTCTCCCCAGAGCTAGTCCCCGGCTCCCAGCTGCACATTGCACAACCGGCAGCACCCTTCCTGGAGAAACGGGGCTGGCTCCAGCACAGGTCTGGGAAACTAGCCGCCAGCTGCCAGGCACTTTGCCCGCCAGGCAGCACCCTACCTGCGGCCACCAAGGGAAACCCAGCTTGGCTCCCCGGTGCTAGCCAGGTGTGCGCCCGGGCTCTGCCCACCTGGCAGCACCCTTCCTGGGGAAACGTTGCTGTCTCAAGCTCAGGTCTGGGGAACTGGCAGCCAGATTCCAGGCACTTTGCCCGCCAAGCAGCACCCTTCCTGCAGGCACCAAAGGAAACCCAGCCTGGCTCGCTGATGCAAGCCAGGTGCTAGCCCAGGCTCTTCCCGCCCCACAACACCCTTCCAGGGGAAATGGGGGTGGCTCCAGCCCAGGTCTGGGGACCTAGCTTCCAGCTGCCAGGAACTTTGCCCGACAGGCAGCACCCTTCCTGCGGGCACCAGGGGAGACCCAGCTTAGCTCCCCGGAGCTAGCCAGGTGCTAGCCCAGGCTCTGCCCACCCCGCAGCACCGTTCCTGGGGGGAAACGGGGCTGGTTCCAGCCCAGGTCTGGGGAATTTGCCGCCAGCTTCCAGGCACCTTGCCCGCCTGACAGCACTCTCCAGCCCAGGTCTGGGGAACTTGCCGCCAGCTGCCAGGCACCTTGCCCGCCTGACAGCACTCTCCAGCCCAGGTCTGGGGATCTAGCCGCCAGCTGCCAGGCGCTTTGCCCGCCCGGCAACACCTAACCTGGGGGGCTCAAGGGGAGCTCCAGCCTGCCTCCCTGGAGATAGCCAGGTGCTAGCCCAGGCTCTGCCCACACGGCAGCACCCTTCCTGGGGAAACGGTGGTGGCTCCAGGCCAGGTCTGTGGACCTAGCCACCAGTTGCCAGGCACTTTGCCCATCAGGCAGCACCCTTCCTGCGGGCACCAAGGGAAATCCAGCCTGGCTCCCTGGTGCTGGCCAGGCGCTAGCCTGGGCTCGTCCCACCCGGCAGCACCCTCTCTGGGGGGCACGAGGGGAGCTCCAGCCTGCGTCCCTGGAGATAGCCAAACGCCAGCCCAGGCTCTGCCCGCCAGGCAGCACCCTTCCTGCGGGCACCAGGGGAGACCCAGCCTGGCTCCACAGAGCTAGCCAGGCGCTAGCCCAGGCTCTGCTCGCCCGGCAGCACCCTTCCTGAGGAAACGGGAATGGCTCCAGCCCAGGTCTGGGGAACTAGCCGCCAGCTGCCAGGCACCTTGCCCGCCTGACAGCACTCTTCCTCGGGCAGCGGGCTAACCCCATCCCGCCTGTCTCCCCAGAGCTAGTCCCCAGCTCCCTGCTGCATATTGCACGCCCGGCAGTAGCTTTCCAGGGAGCACCAGGGGGGCTCCATCCTAGCTTCCCAGAGCTAGCCAGGCACCAGCTTGGGCTCTGCACGCACGAGAGCACACTTCCTGGGGGCACCAAGGAAAACCCAGCCTGGCTCCCCGGTGCTAGCCAGGCGCTAGCCCGGGATCTGCCCACCCAGTAGCACCCTTCCTGGAGAAATGGGGCTGGCTCCAGCCCAGGTCTGGGGAACTAGCCGCCAGCTGTCAGGCACCTTGTCCGCCTGACAGCACTCATCCTGGTGCAGGGATTTGGCCCACCTGGCAGCACCCTTCCTGGGGAAACGTTGCTGTTTCAAGCTCAGGTCTGGGGAACTAGCCGCCAGATTCCAGGCACTTTGCCCGCCAAGCAGCACCCTTCCTGTAGGCACCAAAGGGAAACCCAGCATGGCTCACTGATGCAAGCCAGGTGCTAGCCCAGGCTCTTCCCGCCCCGCAACACCCTTCCAGGGGAAATGGGGGTGGCTCCAGCCCAGGTCTGGGGACCTAGCTGCCAGCTGCCAGGAACTTTGCCCCCCAGGCAGCACCCTTCCTGCGGGCACCAGGGGAGACCCAGCTTGGCTCCCCGGAGCTAGCCAGGTGCTAGCCCAGGCTCTGCTCGCCCGGCAGCACCCTTCCTGAGGAAACGGGGCTGGCTCCAGCCCAGGTCAAGGGACCTAGCCGCCAGCTGCCAGGCACATTGCCCGCCTGACAGCACTCTTCCTCGGGCAGCGGACTGGCCCCATCCCGCCTGTCTCCCCAGAGCTAGTCCCCAGCTCCCAACTGCACATTGCACAACCGGCAGCACCCTTCCTGGGAGCACCACGGGGGCTCCATCCTAGCTTCCCAGGGCTAGCCATGCACCAGCTCGGGCTCAGCCCGAACAAGAGCACACTTCCTGGGGGCACCAAGGGAAACCCAGCTTGGTGCTAGCCAGGCGCTAGCCCAGGCTCTGCCCACCCCGCAGCACCGTTCCTGGGGGGAAACGGGGCTGGCTCCAGCCCAGGTCTGGGGAATTTGCCGCCAGCTGCCAGGCACCTTGCCCTCCTGACAGCACTCTCCAGCCCAGGTCTGGGGAACTTCCGCCAGCTGCCAGGCACCTTGCCCGCCTGACAGCACTCTCCAGCCCAGGTCTGGGGATCTAGCCGCCAGCTGCCAGGCGCTTTGCCCTCCCGGCA
Organism: Arothron firmamentum; assembly: GCA_016586285.1. Classification (NCBI taxonomy): domain Eukaryota; kingdom Metazoa; phylum Chordata; class Actinopteri; order Tetraodontiformes; family Tetraodontidae; genus Arothron; species Arothron firmamentum. The sequence continues at coordinate 7,618 of BJFM01004302.1, read as the reverse complement.
ACACCTAACCTGGGGGGCTCGAGGGGAACTCCAGCCTGCGTCCCTGGAGATAGCCAGGCGCTAGCCCAGGCTCTGCCCGCACAGCAGCACCCTTCCTGGGGAAACGGTGGTGGCTCCAGGCCAGGTCTGTGGACATAGCCACCAGCTGCCAGGCACTTTGCCCACCAGGCAGCACCCTTCCTGCGGGCACCAAGGGAAACCCAGCCTGGCTTCCTGGTGCTAGCCAGCCGCTAGCCCGGGCTCTGCCCGCCCGGCAGCACCCTTCCTGCGGGCACCACGGGAGACCCAGCCTGGCTCCACGGAGCTAGCCAGGTGCTAGCTCAGGCTCTGCCCACCCCGCAGCACCGTTCCTGGGGGGAAACGGGGCTGGCTCCAGCCCAGGTCTGGGGAATTTGCCGCCAGCTGCCAGGCACGTTGCCCTCCTGACAGCACTCTAGAGCCCAGGTCTGGGGAACTTCCGCCAGCTGCCAGGCACCTTGCCCGCCTGACAGCACTCTCCAGCCCAGGTCTGGGGATCTAGCCGCCAGCTGCCAGGCGCTTTGCCCTCCCGGCAACACTTAACCTGGGGGGCTCGAGGGGAGCTCCAGCCTGCGTCCCTGGAGATAGCCAGGCGCTAGCCCAGGCTCTGCCCGCACAGCAGCACCCTTCCTGGGGAAACGGTGGTGGCTCCAGGCCAGGTCTGTGGACCTAACCACCAGCTGCCAGGCACTTTGCCCACCAGGCAGCACCCTTCCTGCGGGCACCAAGGGAAACCCAGCCTGGCTCCCTGGTGCTAGCCAGGCGCTAGCCCGGGCTCTGCCCGCCCGGCAGCACCCTTCCTGCGGGCACCAAGGGAGACCCAGCCTGGCTCCACGGAGCTAGCCAGGCGCTAGCCCAGGCTCTGCTCGCCCGGCAGCACCCTTCCTGAGGTAACGGGGATGGCTCCAGCCCAGGTCTGGGGAACTAGCCGCCAGCTGCCAGGCACCTTGCCCGCCTGACAGCACTCTTCCTTGGGTAGCGGGCTGACCCCATCCCGCCTTTCTCCCCAGCTCCCTGCTGCACATTGCACGCCCGGCAGTAGCTTTCCAGGGAGCACCAGGGGGGCTCCATCCCAGCTTCCCAGGGCTAGCCATGCGCCAGCTCGGGCTCTGCCCGCACAACAGCACACTTCCTGGGGGCACCAAGGGAAACCCAGCTGGGCTCCCCAGTGCTAGCCAGGCGCTAGCCTGGGCTCTTCCCACCCGGCAGCACCCTTCCTGGGGAAACGTTGCTGGGTTCAGCCCCGTTCTGGGGAACTAGCCGCCAGCTGCCAGGCACCTTGCCCGCCTGACAGCACTCTTCCTCGGGTAGCGGGCTGACCCCATCCCGCCTGTCTCCCCAGAGCTAGTACCCAGCTCCCTGCTGCACATTGCACGCCCGGCAGTAGCTTTCCAGGGAGCACCAGGGGGGCTCCATCCTAGCTTCCCGGAGCTAGCCAGGCATCAGTTTGGGTTCTGCACGCACGAGAGCACACTTCCTGGGGGCACCAAGGAAAACCCAGCCTGGCTCCCCGGTGCTAGCCAGGCGCTAGCCCGGGCTCTGCCCGCCCGGCAGCACCCTTCCTGGGGAAACGGGGCTGGCTCAGGCCCAGGTCTGGGGAACTAGCCGCCAGCTGCCAGGCACATTGCCCGCCTGACAGCACTCATCCTGGTGCAGGGGTTTGGCCCCATCCCACCTTTCTCTCCAGAGCTAGTCCCCAGCTCCCAGCTGCTCATTGCACGACCGGCAGCACCCTTCCTAGGAGAACCAGGGGGGCTTCATCCTAGCTTACCAGGGCTAGCCATGCGCCAGCACGGGCTCTGCCCGCACAAGAGCACACTTCCTGGGGGCACCAAGGGAAACCCAGCTTTGCTCCCTGGTGCTAGCCAGGCGCTAGCCCAGGCTCTGCCCGCCCCGCAGCACCGTTCCTGGGGGGAAACGGGGCTGGCTGCAGCCCAGGTCTTGGGAACTTGCCGCCAGCTGCCAGGCACCTTGCCCGACTGACAGCACTCTCCAGCCCAGGTCTGGGGAACTTGCCGCCAGATGCCAGGCACCTTGCCCGCCTGACAGCACTCTCCAGCCCAGGTCTGGGGATCTAGCCGCCAGCTGCCAGGCGCTTTGCCCGCCCGGCAGCACCCATCCTGGGGGGCTCGAGGGCAGCTCCAGCCTGCGTCCCTGGAGATAGCCAGGCGCTAGCCCAGGCTCTGCCCGCACGGCAGCACCCTTCCTGGGGAAACGGGGCTGGCTCCAGCCCAGGTCGAGGGACCTAGCCGCCAGCTGCCAGGCACATTGCCCGCCTGACAGCACTCTTCCTGGGGCAGCGGACTGGCCCCATCCCGCCTGTCTCCCCAGAGCTAGTCCCCAGCTCCCTGCTGCACATTGCACGCCCGGCAGCACTCTTCCTGGGAGCACCAGGGAGGCTCCTTCCTAGCTTCCCGGAGCTAGCCAGGCATCAGGCTGGGTTCTGCACGCACGAGAGCACACTTCCTGGGGGAACCAAGGAAAACCCAGCCTGGCTCCCCGGTGCTAGCCAGGCGCTAGCCCGGGATCTGCCCACCCAGTAGCACCCTTCCTGGAGAAATGGGGCTGGCTCCAGCCCAGGTCTGGGGAACTAGCCACCAGCTGTAAGGCACCTTGCCCGCCTGACAGCACTCATCCTGGTGCAGGGCTTTGGCCCACCTGGCAGCACCCTTCCTGGGGAAACGTTGCTGTCTCAAGCTCAGGTCTGGGGAACTAGCAGCCAGATTCCAGGCACTTTGCCCGCCAAGCAGCACCCTTCCTGCGGGCACCAAAGGAAACCCAGCCTGGCTCACTGATGCAAGCCAGGTGCTAGCCCAGGCTGTTCCCGCCCCGCAACACCCTTCCAGGGGAAATGGGGGTGGCTCCAGCCCAGGTCTGGGGACCTAGCTTCCAGCTGCCAGGCACCTTGCCCGCCTGACAGCACTCTTCCTCGGGCAGCGGACTGGCCCCATCCCGCCCGTCTCCCCAGAGCTAGTCCCCAGCTCGCAGCTGCACATTGCACAACCGGCAGCACCCTTCCTGGGAGCACCAGGGGGGCTCCATCCTAGCTTCCCAGGGCTAGCCATGCGCCAGCTCGGGCTCAGCCCACACAAGAGCGCACTTCCTGGGGGCACCAAGGGAAACCCAGCTTGGTGCTAGCCAGGCGCTAGCCCAGGCTCTGCCCACCCCGCAGCACCGTTCCTGGGGGGAAACGGGGATGGCTCCAGCCCAGGTCTGGGGAACTAGCCACCAGCTGCCAGGCACCTTGCCCGCCTGACAGTACCTTTCCCGGGAGCACTAGAGGGGCTCCATCCTAGCTTCCCGGAGCTAGCCAGGTGCCAGTTCGGGCTCTGCACGCACGAGAGCACACTTCCTGGGGGCACCAAGGGAAACCCAGCCTGGCTCCCCAGTGCTAGCCAGGCGCTAGCCTGGGCTCTTCCCACCCGGCAGCACTCTTCCTGGGGATACGTTGCTGGCTTCAGCCCAGTTCTGGGAACTAGCCGCCAGCTGCCAGGCACCTTGCCCACCTGACAGCACTCTTCCTCGGGTAGCGGGCTGACCCCATCCCGCCTTTCTCCCCAGAGCTAGTCCCCAGCTCCCTGCTGCACATTGCACGCCCGGCAGTAGCTTTTTCAGGGAGCACCAGGGGGGCTCCATCCTAGCTTCCCGGAGCTAGCCAGGCATCAAGTTGGGTTCTGCACGCACGAGAGCACACTTCCTGGGGGCACCAAGGAAAACCCAGCCTGGCTCCCCGGTGCTAGCCAGGCGCTAGCTCCGGCTCTGCCCACCCGGCAGCACCCTTCCTGGAGAAACGGGGCTGGCTCCAGCACAGGTCTGGGGAACTACCCACCAGCTGCCAGGCACTTTGCCCGCCCGGCAGCACTCATCCTAGTGCAGGGCTTTGGCCCCATCCCATCTGTCTCCCCAGAGCTAGTCACCAGCTCCCAGCTGCACATTGCACAACCGGCAGCACCCTTGCTGGAGAAACGGGGCTGGCTCCAGCACAGGTCTGGGAAACTAGCCGCCAGCTGCCAGGCACTTTGCCCGCCAGGCAGCACCCTTACTGCGGCCACCAAGGGAAACCCAGCTTGGCTCCCCGGTGCTAGCCAGGTGTGCGCCCAGGCTCTGCCCACCTGGCAGCACCCTTCCTGGGGAAACATTGCTGTCTCCAGCTCAGGTCTGGGGAACTAGCAGCCAGATTCCAGGCACTTTGCCCGCCAAGCAGCACCCTTCCTGCGGGCACCAAAGGAAACCCAGCCTGGCTCGCTGATGCAAGCCAGGTGCTAGCCCAGGCTCTTCCCGCCCCGCAACACCCTTCCAGGGGAAAGGGGGGTGGCTCCAGCCCAGGTCTGGGGACCTAGCTGCCAGCTGCCAGGAACTTTGCCCGCCAGGCAACACCCTTCCTGCGGGCACCAGGGGAGACCCAGCCTGGCTCCCCGGAGCTAGCCAGGCGCTAGCCAGGAGCTAGCCAGGCGACAGCTCGGGCTCTGCCCGCACGAGAGCACACTTCCTGGGGGCACCAAGGGAAACCCAGCCTGGCTCCCTGGTGCTAGCCAGGCGCTAGCCCAGGCTCTGCCCGCCCCGCAGCACCCTTCTTGGGGGGAAACGGGGCTGGCTCCAGCCCAGGTCTGGGGACCTAGCCGCCAGCTGCCAGGCACTTCGCCTGCCAGGCAGCACCCTTCCTGCGGCTACCAGGGGAGACCCAGCCTGGCTCCCTGGAGCTAGCCAGGCATTAGCCCCGGCTCTGCCAGCCCAGCAGCACCCTTCCTGGGGGAAACGGGGCTGGCACCAGCCCAGTTCTGGGGAACTAGACGTCAGCTGCCAGGCACCTTGCCCGCATGACAGCACTCTTCCTCGGGCAGCGGACTGGCCCCATCCCGCCCGTCTCCCCAGAGCTAGTCCCCAGCTCCCTGCTGCACATTGCACGCCCGGCAGTAGCTTTCCAGGGAGCACCAAGGGGGCTCCATCCTAGCTTCCCGGAGCTAGCTAGGCACCAGCTTGGGCTCTGCACGCACGAGAGCACACTTCCTGGGGGCACCAAGGAAAACCCAGCCTGGCTCCCCGGTGCTAGCCAGGTGCTAGCCCGGGCTCTGCCCGCCCTTCAGCACCCTTCCTTGGGAAACGGGGCTGGCTCCAGCCCAGGTCTGGGGAATTAGCCGCCAGCTGCCAGGTACCCTGCCCGCCTGACAGCACTCATCCTGGTGCAGGGGTTTGGCCCCATCCCGCTTGTCTCCCCAGAGCTAGTCCCCAGCTCCCAGCTGCACATTGCACAACCGGCAGCACCCTTCCTTGGAGCACCAGGGGGGCTCCATCCTAGCTTCCCAGGGCTAGCCATGCGCCAGCTCGGGCTCTGCCCGCACAAGAGCACACTTCCTGGGCGCACCAAGGGAAACCCAGCTTGGCTCCCCTGTGCTAGCCAGGTGCTAGCCCAGGCTCTGCCCGCCCCCGCAGCACCGTTCCTGGGGGGAAACGGGGCTGGCTCCAGCCCAGGTCTGGGGAATTTGCCGCCAGCTGCCAGGCACCTTGCCTGCCTGACAGCACTCTCCAGCCCAGGTCTGGGGAACTTGCCGCAAGCTGCCAGGCACCTTGCCCGCCTGACAGCACTCTCCAGCCCAGGTCTGGGGATCTAGCCGCCAGCTATCCTGGTGTGATCGAGGGGAGCTCCAGCCTGCGTCCCTGGAGATATCCAGGCGCTAGCCCAGGCTCGCACGGCAGCACCCTTCCTGGGGAAACGGTGGTGGCTCCAGCCAGGCACTTTGCCCACCAGGCAGCACCCTTCCTGCGTGCACCAAGGGAAACCCAGCCTGGCTCCCTGGTGCTAGCCAGGCGCTAGCCCGGGCTCTGCCCGCCCGGCAACACCCTTCCTGGGGGGCACGAGGGGAGCTCCAGCCTGCGTCCCTGGAGATAGCCAAACGCTAGCCCAGGCTCTGCCCGCCAGGCAGCACCCTTCCTGCGGGCACCAGGGGAGACCAGCCTGGCTCCATGGAGCTAGCCAGGTTTTAGCCCAGGCTCTGCTCGCCCGGAAGCACCCTTCCTGAGGAAACGGGGATGGCTGCAGCCCAGGTCTGGGGAACTAGCCACCAGCTGCCAGGCACCTTGCCCGCCTGACAGTACCTTTCCAGGGAGCACCAGAGGGGCTCCATCCTTCCTGGGGGCACCAAGGGAAACCCAGCCTGGCTCCCTGGTGCTAGCCAGGCGCTAGCCCGGACTCTGCCCGCCCGGCAGCACCCTTCCTTGGGGGCACGAGGGGAGCTCCAGCCTGCGTCCCTGGAGATAGCCAGACGCAAGCCCAGGCTCTGCCTGCCCAGCAGTACCTTTCCTGGGAGCACCAGGGGGGCTCCATCCTTGCTTCCTTGAGCTAGCAAGGCGCCAGCTCGGGCTCTGCCCGCACGAGAGCACACGTCCTGGGGGCACCAAGGGAAAGTCCGCCTGGCTCCCCGGTTCTAGCCAGGCGCTAGCCCGGGCTCTGCCCGCCCGGCAGCACCCTTCCTGGGGAAACGGGTCTGGCTCAGGCCCAGGTCTGGGGACCTAGCCGCCAGCTGCCAGGCACTTTGGCCGCCAGGCAGCACCCTTCCTGCAGGCACCAAGGGAAACCCAGCCTGGCACCCTGGTGCTAGCCAGGTGCTAGCCCGGGCTTTGCCCGCCCGGCAGCACCCTTCCTGGTGGCACCAGGGGAGCTCCATCCTTGCTTCCCGGAGCTAGCCAGGCACCAGCTCGGGCTGTACCCTGCCGTCAGCCCCTTTCATAGGGGCACCGGGCTGGCTCTAGCCTTGGTTCCCGGAAATAGCCAGGTGCTAGCCCGGGCTCTGCCCGCCTGAGAGCACCCATCCTGGGGCCGCCAGGGGAGACCCAGCCTGGGTTCTCGGAGATGGCCAGGCGCTAGCCCCTGCCCTACCCACCCAGCAGCACCCTTCCTGGGGGCAGCAGGCCCTGCTGGGTCCTCGGAGCTGGCCCCCAGCTTTCCGGCTGCACGTTGCCAGCCCGAGAGAACCCGTCCTGGGGCACTGGGCTAGCCCCGGCCTTGCTGGGTCCCTGGAGCCAGCCCCCAGCTCCCTCCTGCAGCTTGCCCGCCTGACAGCACTCTTCCTGGGGCCACCAGGGGAGACCAAGCCCGGCTCCCTGGAGCCAGCTTCCAGCTGCCAGGCTGGACTTTGCCCGCCCGACAGCACCCTAAGATGTCGAAATATAAGTATTTTTTTTATCTTGATAAGAACCAATAAATTTGCGGTGCACTTACATCTTTCCTGAAAAGCCAACACTGGCAGACGCTTTCCTGCATCAATCTGTGTCCAACATGTTCTTCTTTCAGTGAGAAAACATCGATTTTGGCAAACGGGATCACAAAGAATCATGTGCCTTTCACAGAAAAGCGCACACTTCCAGACGCCTGCACTGCAAATTAAGTGTTTCTTATCAAGATAAATATACTTATATTTAGACATATTAGATAAGATATCTTGTGTTAATAGTTAAGTTCTTGATGTGTTAGATTTGACACCATAATCTTAAATCAAGCTCAACCTTATCTTTTTTGTCTCAAATAGACAGGAAACCTTAAAATAAGGTAAATTACTGTTAAAATGGTATATATATATAATGTTATATAATGGTAATAAGATGG
>BJFM01004301.1:0-13451 GCA_016586285.1 Arothron firmamentum | reverse complement strand
AACTAGCACTAAAACTACTGGACCTCCAAGCACAACAACGGCACCTACTCCAAGCCCAACCACAGCCCCAACTAGCACTAAAACTACTGGACCTCCAAGCACAACAACGGCGCCTACTCCAAGCCCAACAACAGCCCCAACTAGCACGAAAACTACTGAGCCTCCAAGCACAACAACGGAGCGTACTTCAACTGGACATCCAAGCACAACAACAGCCCCAACTACCACTAAAACTACTACTGGAACTCGCACAACACCTACAACAGCCGTAACTACTGCTTCAACCAAACCTCCACCTTCAAGCCCAAGTACAACAATAAGCAAAACAACAAGTGAGCCCTCAACTGTGTCACCAACCCCCCCTATACCTGAATGTCCTGAATGGGATGTAGTGGTAAGTATTTGCCATTTTTAAAACAAATGCCCAGTAGCAGTTTATTTTCAAATTGTGCTAATCATACCTTACTGTTGTGAATCCATTCTCAATCAGCAAAATGAAACCTTTTATTTGTGCAACTGCACCATGGCCAGATGCATTGAGAACAACACAATTGAAATAATTCCATATGAATGTCCACCGCTTGTGAACATCACTTGTACTAATGGAAAGGAACCAGAACTCGTCTATGATGAGCACCTCTGCTGTCAACATTATGCTTGTGACTGTGAGTGCCCCAGTTGTAAATTAAATTACCTCCTTTTTCTTTGCATTTACATTTCTGATGTTTTTTGCTCTCTTTTCAGGTGTGTGTGAAGGCTGGGGAGATCCACATTACATCACATTTGATGGGTTGTACTACAGTTACCAAGGAAACTGTACATATGTCTTGGCAGAAGAGATTTTCCCACGTCATAATTTAAAAATATATATCGACAATGTCCATTGTGATCCGACTGAGGACGTCTCTTGCCCGCGATCAATAATTATATCGTACGCATCACAAGTTATCACACTCATCAATTATAACCTGATGGGAAATGTTGATTTAGAGGTAAAAAACTTTGAAAAACTTACGTTAATGGACCAAAATATTAATGGCTGCTCATTTCCCTCGTTGATTGTTTGTTTTGCTCCGTAGGCACTTGAAAATGGAGTCCCTTTGAAATTACCTTATTCACACCATGGTGTGAAGGTCTTGGATTCTGGGCTTAACCTGATTTATGAGATCCCACGTCTGAGGGTAGTCATTACATTTGGAATAATTGGCTTTACTGTCCATCTTCCGCATCAGTACTTTGGCAGAAACATGCAAGGCCACTGTGGTAAAAACACCTTTCCATCGACCTATCGAGAACCTTTTTTAAGCAACAGCTCTAACATACTATATGTTTGGCCACCATTCTCTCAGGAACGTGCACTAACAACCAGGCTGATGACTGTATGTTGCCTGAAGGGCAGCTGGTGGAAAGTTGTGCTGTGATGGCTGACTACTGGCCTGCCAAACACATTTACCAACCTGACTGCGCTGCTCCATCTTTTCCCGCCACCACTGGACCTGAACCTACGCCTACCTTAAGTCCATGCAAACCAGATTCCATCTGTCATTTGCTGAAGAGCAGGTATACATTATTTGACCTGTTGCACTAGCTGAACCCCAGCAGTCTGACACGTTGCAGACATGATCCTACTGGTGTTTTATTTTTCAGTGTCTTCGAGAAGTGCCATTCAGTTGTCTCGCCAGACAATTTCTTCCGAGGTTGTGCGTTTGATAGCTGCCACATGTCCAATCCCGCAGTGGAGTGCACGAGTCTGCAGACCTACGCGGCTGCCTGTGCTCAAGCTGGAGTTTGCATTCACTGGAGGAACCACACAGAACTTTGTGGTATTTTATTTATCTTTTTTTTTTTTTTTTTTGATATCCAGTCAACACTAGCAGGAGTCACCATTTCAACTTTTGTTCTTTAACAGCCAGCAACTGCCCTTCAGACAAAGTTTACAAGCCTTGTGGCCCTGCAGAACAACCAACCTGTGATGACGAGTAGGTGTCAGTGGATGCAAAGACTCCTCGTTCAGGAGAGAGCAGGTGCTTTCTGAGCTCTAAAGAACATAAAACTGACTCTTCTCCTTTTTTATTCAAGTCTTAATGAACCAAGCTTGGATTTCACCACTGAGGGTTGCTTCTGTCCTGATGGCACGAAGCTCTTCAACAAAGAGTCTAGCGTGTGTGTCGATAAATGTGGTAAGGCTGATGTTTTCAATCCAGTTGCTGAACACATTAGCCAGCATCCATGGTGAATTTTCTTCAAGAGTGCTCATGTCCTTGCAGGATGCCTGGACCCTGAGGGGATTCCACGTGAGGTGAGATGACTCTTTTTTTCCACATTCATTTAAAACACTGATTGCTGCTGGGTTCTGGGAGTGACTTAGGTCTCCTGCTGTGGTTTGTAATGTCAGTTTAATGAGAAGTTCAAGTACAAATGCCAAGACTGCATCTGCGAGGAGGCCACCAAGACCGTCGCGTGCAAAACCACGCCATGCCCGCCGCCACCCATCACAAACTGCACCGCTCCCGGATTTGTCCTTACCAACCAAACGAATCCGGCAGACAACTGCTGTCCTATCTTCACCTGCCGTAAGATATGAAGTGACTCTCCACAGCCTTTAAGGCTGATATAGGCGATGGTTCCGCTCTGTTTACTCTGTTTTGTCATCTTGAAAGAATGCCAGACCAGCACTTGCCCGAGCATCAGCACCAAATGTCCTATTGGATTTATGCCGAGCTTAGTTGTTCCAGATGGAAAGTGCTGCCCAGAACTGGAATGTGGTGAGCTTATTTATTCATAGTTTAAATTAAACCAAATTCTTCACAGTGTTTGCCAACAAATCCTTTCTTGTTTTTTAGAGCCAAAAAGAGTTTGTGTCCACAATGATGTTGAATACCAGGTAGATGTAAAATGGTGCACAGTAACTTATTTTCTTGCTCTACCACCACCTGCTAACACTGTGATCCCTGCTTCTTTCCCTTTATCAGCCTGACTCCTTAGTTCCTGTGGTTCCTTGTCAGAAATGTATCTGCACAAATGTGGTCGACCCTAGTTCTGAGTTATTCAAGATAACTTGTGAGTTCCTGAAATGTAATGAGACATGTGATGAGGTAGGAGCATTTTAATCAAACACCAAGCACAATTGTACAGTTTCCTTCAGCTGGAGTGGATTTAACTCCCTTACCCTCTCGCAGGGCTTTGAATATGAGGAGCCCAACTCAGGTGAATGCTGTGGAAAGTGTGTGCAGACCCACTGCATTGTCAATCTCAATGGTACCAAGCATCTTTTGCAGGTAAGTTTTCATCTATTTATTGGCTGCAAGTCTGCGCATTCCTGTGTCTGAGTCCACAAATGTCACCAATTTTCAGCAAGGACAATCCTGGTCGCCTTCTGAGAGCAAGTGTGAGACATACACCTGTGTTAAGACTGGTGGGATTCTAACAACAGTCAGTTCACAGATCGTCTGCCCACCATTCGACGAGGACGACTGCGACCCTGTAAGTATGACCGTCAGCACTTTAGCAAACATGTGCCTGCTGCGTCTGGGACCCTGACTCCAACGTCATTCTTGTCCTCTTCCTCAGAACTCAGTTCAGACCTCAGCAAACGGCTGTTGTCAGACTTGTGAGTATGATTCTTTATTCGCCTTTAGCTCTTTTAAATGTTAGTGTCAGTGAAAAACTGATTGGGTTTTGTTTTTAAAAGGCGTGGAGAAGGACAAGGGCTGTAAGATTATACGCTTGAAGACCAAGATCATGATCAAAGATTGTCAGTCAGTCGAGGAGATCGAGCTGCCGTACTGTGAAGGATCCTGCAATACATTTACAAAGTAAGGACACTCTTTCTCTATAAGTCTTTGCATTTGTAACTTGATTGACTAATAACCCTGCTCTGTGTTTTGTAGGTACTCTGAATTGGCAGCTTCCGTGGAGTATTCCTGCTCCTGCTGCAAAGAGATGCGCTCCACCATTCGATCCGTCGACCTGCACTGCTTGAACGGGGACGTGATTCGCCATAGGTACCTCTACATAGATCAGTGCAGCTGTGAGCGCACAGAGTGCTCCAAAACTACTCCAGTAGCACGCAAGAGACGGAGCTACCGACTGGTGTGATTGCCATGTGAGCACGTTAATACATTCAGCTTCTGAAGGTTTCATAACCTCCATCTTAATTCAGCTATATTTATCAGTTCAAATAAAAACATGCAACTCATGTCTCATTGGTGATTTTTACTGAGGTCCTTTAATTTTACTTTGGTCAAATAATTGGGTCATGGGTCAACACAGCTCTGGACGGCTTCCGCAGGCATGCATGCAGCACCTCCACACTGGCATGTTGACTCAGGGAGGGCGAATGATAGGTGGGGCCGTTCAAGGTGTCTTGATATGTTAAACATGTCAGAGCAGAGTTATGATGCAGCTGGAATCATCAAGCATATAATGCACCTATATCAGTACAAACACACACGCACGCAGTATTTGTTCAATGCCGCCCTCTCCCATGAGTGTTGCTCTTGGAGTTTCTGCTCATGTACGTGTAAAAAAAATTAGGACGCCCAATAAAAACCTGTGTGTGTTTTTTAACACTGAGATGTTTAATATCAAGGCTGAGAGACTCGGCTGCTATAGGAAAACAATTCAATCTGAAGAAAAGACTTTTGTGTTGGCCCTGGTGAGATCCAAAGAGCAGTCTGAGACCATCAGACCAAAGGCTCGAGCAGCCTTTGGTCGAATCTGAAAAGATCTCCAAAGAATTTCAAATCAGCCACTCAACTGTTGAATCATCTGCGGAGGACATTCAAACAACTGCCAACATGATGGAGTCTGACTGTGAGGGAGCTAGAGCAGGCTCGGCCATGATGGAATCCACCGTGATCTCCACCGTGTATCAGAGGGAGCTTGAGGAACACACCAGTAAATCCATCAAAGACTGGCTGAAAAAAATATTAGATATTAGATATATATTAAAAAAAAGATTAGGAATTATAAATGGAATACAACAACATGCAAAATAAAAATATACTTAGGTGTTTAGTTCACAGGACAAGGAAATTGACCTGATATTTGACCATACAATCACAAACACACACCCTGTGGTTGCCATCCTGGTGCACACCCATCCTATGACAATGCTCATCGCCTGTCTGCTGTGCTTCCACTGGTTTTCCCTAAATGTGAACATGGACGTATGACATCAACATACAAGTTTAAAAGGTTAAAAAGATATATTCGCTGTCACTGCCTGCGGACGTCAGGGCACTGGGATGTGCCAGACTGTCTCCAAACATTTCAACAGGCAACAAAGTCTTTAGTAAATATCCATCAATATACAACCTATTTATTCAGGGATTTTACGTCAACTCATTTGAATGTCAGTAATGGACGGGGAAAACCAGCAGCTTAAAATCACCTCGTGAGGACGGTGCATAAGTCTTGTTCAAATATGCATGTTCTGTAAACAGGACCTGGGCAGCAGCATTCTGAGTTGGTTTCTCCAGTGCAGACATGGCAGTTCAATTTAACTGTACATGGGAATGTTTACTAAAGATTGATACACTGATACTAAAGGACACGCAGTCACAATACGTAAGCAAAAGAAACGATGTTGTTACAAGCAACCTCATCGTGGGTGTCAATATGATGGAAATGAAAACGACCGTGGCTCACACCCAAAAAAACGCCAACCACTCCTCAACTGTAAACATTCAGTTAATTATATTCCGTACCAGTTATCAGATGAGACCAGTTGTCTTCGGGCACCACCAGCGTACTCGCCATGTCGACAGCCAGGATGCTTGTTGAATGGGCCGTACCATGGCTCGTCCTTTTCCTTGGACTTTCTGTAGAGACCGCAGGTGAATATTCCAGATATCACTTCAGATTTGTATCCAAAACTGAAGTGCGGGCTAATTTTTCCTTTGTCCTACACACACCAGTGCTGCCGCGCTCTGACCGCCAGTTCTGCAGCACTTGGGGAAACTATCATTTCAAAACCTTGGACGGGGGGTTCCTACATCTGCCCTCCAATTGCACCTACACGTTTGTTCGTCAGTGTAAGGGAAGCTACAAGGACTTTGACATTGCGATCCAGCGGCAGGAGACAAGCGGGGTCCATGTCGTCAAGGCCTCTTTGCAACTGGATGGGCTGGACGTGCAGTTGGCCCAGAGTTCCGTCAGAGTGGGTAACAAACGGTGAGTCTGGGTTTCTGATAAAGTGGCTGAATCGAAGGTTCACGTCTGACTGGCATCCTTGCTTCTTCTAGTGTGGCTCTGCCATACAGCCAGGAAGGTGTTTCCATTGAAAAAATCCAGTCGCATGTGCACATCAAGGCAAAGCTGGGCTTGGTAGTCGTGTGGGATGAGCAGGACTCCCTCTGGGTATGTAGATTTATTGTTATATGGTTTGATTGAAGAATGAAAGTGTTGCTTTTGATGACACATTTATTTGATTTCATGTGAGTTCGCGTGCTGCTGAACCAACAATTGTTTGATTATTATTTGATAAACGGAGATAAGTGTAAATATTGGAAATTAATCTCCGTGACCTGCTGTTTTTTTAGTCTTAAATTAATTTCTAATGTGATTTTGAATTGATTTAAAGGTCGAGCTGGATTCAAAATTCCAAAATCAGACTTGCGGCTTGTGCGGCAACTTCAATGGAATTAAAGACGAGTCCACCCAGTCAGGTGAGCACACAAAGAAAGGCAAATCAATGGCGCATGGATTTTCAAACCTTAAAAATGTCTCTAACCTGCCCTCGTGACAGGATTTTATGGTGAGATGTGGAAAGTCAGTGACGATGAAGAAAAATGCACAGAAATCAGATCTCTCACCACTGAGAGGTGTGAAGGAAAGGTGTGTGTGACCGGTTTATCAGTTTTAACGCGTCACTGCCGCCGCGTTTTAAATCTGACCTTAAATCTCGGCCCGCAGAGAAAATACTGTCAGGAAATTCTGCAAGGCTCCGCCATCCACGACTGCCAGAAACTGCTTGACGTAGATTCCTTCGTGGAGATCTGCGTCAAAGACATGTGCGACAGCAAATGCGACAGCAGCCAGTGCATGTGCTCCACCGTCTCGGAGTACTCGCATCAGTGCGCTCACGCCGGCGGGAAGCCGGGGGCCTGGAGGACCCCGAAGCTGTGTGGTAACCGAAGCCGCCGCACCTTTTCGCTGTATTTATTTCCCGATCGCTGCTCCTGACACGAGGACTGTGTTTGTTGCGGAACAGCAAAAGAATGCCCCTTCAAAATGCGGTACAGCGAGTGCGGCTCCGCCTGTCCGGAAACCTGCAGCCACCCCCAGAGCAGCCAGGTGTGCACGGAGCAGTGTGTGGACGGCTGCTTCTGTCCAGCTGGTAAATCCTTCTGCTTTGATCTCCCCCACCCTGCAACATTCTGTGATTTAGACAGCAGAAGTGTCAAGAAAAAGGACAAATATGTCAATGTTTCTCTGCAGGGACGGTGTTTGATGACGTCGGGCGTAGCGGCTGCGTTGCCAAGGGCGACTGTCCCTGCTTACACAACGGAAGGCTGTATAAACCGGGAGAATCGTACATGAGGATGTGTAAAAACTGGTACGCCCTTCATCGTCAAACCCCGGGTGAATGGTAGCTGCTTTGTCCTGGTGGAGTGACCGGACTGTTTTACAGCACCTGTGCCAAGGGGAAGTGGAGCTGCCTGGAGCTGAGGTGTCCGGGAATCTGCTCCATCCTCGGAGGCTCCCACATCTCCACCTTCGATGACAAAACCTACACTTTCCACGGAGCCTGCACATACGTTCTGTCCAAAGTGAGGAGCCCTAATGTCAGATTAAAAACCTGATGCTGCAGCAATGGCTGAGTTCATCTTCATCTCCTCAAATTTAGAAAGTCAACTCGCACCTCAGCGTCCTGGGCAACCTGGTCAAATGTGATCAGACCGATATCCCCACCTGCCTGACTGCTGTAACTCTGCTGCTGTCCAAAAACAGGGTAAAGCTTCTACTTTGTCCAGTAACCTCCAAACATCTTCATGCATTTCCTCAGATAACTGTCCATTTCCACCATCTCTAGGCAATTGTGATAAAGTCCACCGGACAGGTTTCATACAACAAGCAGATCTCTGTGCTGCCTCTCATCCTCGGTGGGTAATTCTCCTGAAATAATGACAGAAATGGACTCAGTTCATGCTGGAGGCATCTTGATTAGGTTTGAAACGTTTCCTCTCCTCCTGCAGATGATGTCATGGTGTTCAGGCCGTCCACATTCTTCATCGTGGTCCACACTAACTATGGGATAGATGTGGAGGTTCAGATCACACCGATAATGCAGCTGTACATTAAAGCCTGCGACTCCAATAAAGGGACGCTCAGAGGTGTGATTATTGTTGCGTGTGTTTGTGTTTTAAGCGCTAATGTGATAAGTATTGCAGCCGGTGTGAAACTGCTTCTGCATCCAGGACTTTGCGGAGATTTCAATGATGTGGAAGTTGACGACTTCAGGACGATGAGCGGGCTGATCGAGGGGACCGCTTCCACCTTTGCCAGCACGTGGAAGATCGATCCAACCTGTGTCGATGTGAAAACCACCGAGGATCCCTGCGCCATCAGCATGAACAAGAGTTGGTCACGGCTCCTTGCCTCAAAACTGACTAGCTACCTGTTCTTCTCACACGGTCTCTCATGTGTCTCGTCTGTCTGCTTCTCTAGAGACCTACGCCCAACACTGGTGCACCTTGCTGTCAGACCCCAACAGCATTTTTGCCAAGTGTCACTATGACGTAAACCCGAAGGACTACGAAAGTGTAAGTGGCCACCTTCCAAATATCTGGATCTCTATCTGCTTAAACGTTTGCTTTTACTGATCCTCTGGTCTCGTCAGAGGGTCACATCCCCCCCCGCAGACCTGTGATTCAGCAGCGTCGCTGTGGATCCCCGTTAACAGACTGGTTTTCAAAGCCATTTAAATGAAAAGTTGTTTTCATTTTCAAAGGCTCTGCGGCTGCTGACGCTCCTGCATTCCCAGTGAAACTCACATTAAACTGTTGCTGTTTGAACTGCTCACTCACACTCTGACTCTACCACCCCCCCCCACCCCCACCCCCACCCCTCCACAGGCCTGTATTTATGACACCTGTGCATGTAAACGCAGTGAAGACTGCATGTGTGCTGCATTATCCTCGTATGTCCACGCGTGTGCTGCTGAGGGCGTCCTGCTGACAGGATGGAGGGAGGTTGCATGCAGTAAGAAGCCCAGACCACCAGACCAACACCTCAGTTCGTATCTCACAGCATTCAAATGCTAAATCGCCTCCTTCCCCCCCCCCTCTCAAAAGAGAAATACACCAACAACTGCCGGTCCAATTTTGTCTACGATTACCACATGACCAGCTGTGCTCGCACGTGCCAGTCCCTCGGTCAGACAGACCCAACGTGTGCCGTTGCCTTCACGCCCGTTGACGGATGCGGATGCGCTCAGGGGACCTACCTCAGCGAGAAGGGAGAGTGCGTGCCCGCCTCGCAGTGTCCTTGCTACTCCGGAGATATAGTTGTGCTCCCGAGACGATTCGCCCAAGTCCACGGAAAAACCTGGTGAGGATTCCTTTGTTCTTTCTATTACTACTTATTGTGAAATCCACATGGACTGATGGGGACGCCCTAATTATCTGTGTAGGTTAGAAGATGGAAAGATAACACTGGAAATTGACATTTTTTTATCCACAGAAGTCTGCCTGAGTTGTCAGTCTCTTGTTGTCAGCTTTTCACCATCTGAACACTAATGTAGACCTCCTTCTCCCATCTCCTGAGGCTGTTGCTGGAGCTCAGCCACACTGGCTTCCGTCAGCTTTTCAGGATGTCTCAACTACTCAGATTGTCTTTGAATTTAAACTCTCTGCCCTATTTTGTGGATTTCAGCCTCTGCCACCACGGACAGCTACAATGCAACGGACCTCTCTTAAATAACTGTGAGTATCAAACTTTCTGAGGTACCGTTTGAACGATTTGAGCGTCACCCTGGTAACACGTGGTTCCTTCCATCAGCGTGTGTCGATCCCATGGTTTTCCTAGACTGCTCAAGTGCCAAACAGGGAACTCCGGGTGCAAAGTGTCTCAAGAGCTGCCAGATGCCAGACAATGACTGCGTATGATGGCTAAAAATCATTCATGGCTAAAAATGAAATACGGGTGCTGTAGCTAAAGGCTGACAGTCGACATGTTTCTGCTGGGATGGTGCGCAGGTCAGCCCTTGTGTCTCGGGCTGCGTGTGCCCCGCTGGGCTGCTGTCAGATGGCAGAGGAGGCTGCGTCGAGGAGGAGGAGTGTCCCTGCACATACAATGGAGAGGTTTACAGCTCTGGACAGAACATCACTGTGAAGTGTAACACCTGGTGAGCGTTTCTCCATCATAATCTGCTTCAGTTCACGGCTGAATCGTAGTCATGGTAGCTTAAGGATGGGAGCCGAGGAATGTGGATGAAAGGCAATACGAGTTCTCACACAGATACAGGAACAATGTGTGTGTGTGTGTGTGTGTGTGTGTGTGTGTGTGTGTGTGTGTGTGTGTGCGCGCGCACGCACAAGCTCATATTATTTTGATATCAAGCATGCAACACAGCAAAGCATAACCTCACATGTTCCCTTCAAATCGCAGCACCTGCAGAAACAGGAAATGGCAATGCACCAAGGACGACTGCGGCAGCACCTGCACCTTATACGGAGAAGGGCATTACATCACCTTTGATGACAAGAAGTTTTTCTTCAACGGAGGCTGCAGCTATGTCTTTGCTCAGGATTACTGTGGGGACGGTGAGAACGGCACCTTCAAGATTTTCACCGAGGCCATGACGTGTGGAGCAACCGAGACCATTTGTTCCGTAGCCATCACGCTCTACTTGGGGGTACGTAAGGCAATTATACATACATACATTTAAATGTGATTTAATGCTCCTAGATTATAAATAACTGGATGTTCTTTCTTTCAGGGCAATGAAATTAAGCTTGCATCTGAAAATGTTCAAATCAAACAAGGCAAAGGAGAAAATATACCATATAAAGTTCATACTCTGGGTCTTTATCTGGTTGTTGAAGCTAAGAATGGTCTTGTTCTCATGTGGAATAAGAAGACAACACTCATGATCAAACTCAACTCTGAATTCAAGGTGGGTCAGCAGATGCATAGAAGAATATAATCAGTTACTCCAATATTCACTGAGTGGATTTCATGTCTTCCCAGGGAAAACTCTGTGGTCTTTGTGGGAATTACGATGGGAACGTCAAGAATGACTTCACCACCAGCAACGAGGAAACCGTGGTGGAGGACATTGATTTTGGAAACGGCTGGAAAGTGTCACACACCTGCCCCGATGCAAAACCATCCAAAGATTCCTGCAACCTTTACTCGCACAGACATGCATGGGCATTAAAGCAATGCAGCATCCTCAAGAGCAAAGTCTTTGCTAGCTGCCATTCAAAGGTAGAAAAACTAAAACTAAAGCCTTTATAATTTGTAAGCTTTTGTGAACATAATTAAATGTGTTTTCTTTGGAAAAAAGGTGGAGCTGGAAAGCTTTTACGAATCCTGCTTGAGGGATACTTGTGCCTGCAATGCCGGTGGAGACTGTGAGTGTTTCTGCTCAACAGTAGCAGCGTACGCAAAGGCCTGTAGAGAGGCTGGAGCCTGCATACGTTGGAGGACGCCGACCATCTGCCGTGAGTGTCTCAAACACACCTTTGGTTATTTTTCTTCAAAGTCTGTTTAGTGATGCATATATGACGTAAATGAAAACCCTACCTGTTTTGGCATCATGCTAAGGTTCTTCTCTTCTTCTGTTAGCTCTCTTCTGTGATTATTATAACTCTGAAGGGGGATGTGAATGGCATTATGAGCCCTGTGGAAAACCATGCATGAAAACATGTAGGAATCCTTCAGGAGAGTGTTACAACAGAATTCCTGCTTTAGAAGGTAAAACAAACACACATACTAATCTGACCTTCAATATCGCAGAAAGGAAACCTGGAAATTCATATTGTTTTAAAGAGACGCCTCGGTTCCAGTAAGATTACTGCTTTAGTAGAACCTAAAGGGAGATGGTTAGAAAAAGCTAAACAAGTTACAAACTATGATCACAAACTATCCAACAGATTCTCATGATGTTTAACCTTCATCAAATCACTGCTGTTTCAAATTTTTGTTTCCAGGTTGCTATCCACGATGTCCGGTGGAACAACCGCTTTTGGAGGAAGCTACCATGAAGTGTGTGTCAGTGAACGAGTGTGGTTGCTATGACAAAAATGGGAAACATTATAAAGATGGCTCCAACGTACCTACAGCGGAAAACTGTCAAATCTGGTAAGACATGTTCCATTTTGCTCTTAAAGCAGATGAGGTTTACAGGAACAGCATATTCTGGTGTTTGCATGTTTAGAAGCTGCATGTTAACGAGCATCTAAATGAACATTGAGATTTGAATTCATGGTGTTTGTTTTCAACCAACATTTTCCAGTTGATATCAATGTTTTTCTATTGTTTATTACATTTAATGTTTATTTAGCTGCTCATGCACGGCAAAGCTGTTGAAAATTATGTGCTGTGCATGCAAACAAAGTCTTTCTGGGTTTTTATTGTCATGACAGTCAAGTGTGTGTTGTCCTCGCTGTCACACAAGCGTTGACTTGTAAAAAATAAAATCCTATTCCAGTGTAAACACCGTCATGCACTGTAGCCACATTTGTAGGAGGCTATGACAGTCACGAGATAATCCTAAATAAATAATACCAAGTGACTTTTAATTGCAAACAGTGCTTGAAGGGAATTTACTTTAATTGTTGATTTGTTTTAGTGTAAAGGAACTGTATCCGAGTCCAGGAATATCTTAACCTGAACAAACCCTTATTTAATGTCAGTGGTGGAACCTTGTTTTGTCAGCGTCTCAGCTACTGTTGTTGTTGTTTAACCTTCTCTTCTTTCCATTGCATTTTAGTACTTGTTCTTCAACAAACATCGTTTGCAATTACGCTACTCAAGGTGATGTTTCTTTTCATTAGTCATCACATTATGTCTAGTGGATTGTATGTAAAATGTAAACAACAGTTATCCTCTGAGGAGTCGTGTAACGTGGATCTGAATTCTTTTGCAGCCTGCACTTGCTACTATCATGGAAAATTATATAATTTTGGAGATGTCATCTATGACACTGACGATGGAGATGAAATGTGCATTACTGCTGTCTGTGGGGAAAATGGGGAAATTGTAAGAATTCTCCAAGGTTGCTCCACAACGACCCAAACACCCTTTACATTTACAACGACTGGTAAGAATAATATACATGCCCAGCACTGGCCAACAAATCACAACGGTTGTTTAACAGGTGTATTTTTTTTTTTATTGCTATTGCAACTACAGCTACAGAAAGGCCCACAACCACTCAGACTACAGAAGAGCCCACAACAACTACAACTACAGAAGAGCCCACAAGAACTAAATCTACA
>BJFM01004295.1:25426-38093 GCA_016586285.1 Arothron firmamentum | reverse complement strand
CCACAAATAGGAAATGACAACAAACGCGTGACTGAATAGGAAGTGACATCATCATTAACCCAACTGTCAAAAAATAAAGAATAAAATCCTTTTAATCCCTATTAGCCATTTTAATCTCTTTGCTGTTACATATTCTTATTTTTTCTTTCTTACAGAAACAGTTACTTTAAAGAACAAGTTCCATGAAAATATGCACCTTTTTGGTTATACTGCAAAAAAGTTAAAAGTTATACTGCGGCAGCGGCAAAAGAGAGAGATCGCGTGTCTGAAAATTACTGACTGAGTCCATGCGTGATCATTAATTGGAAAGATATATATAAAAAGAAAAAAAAAAGAAATGGTTGGTCTTGGTTGTTCATCTCATTCAACATTTCTATTCTACATGTGTGTTTGAGCCACAGGTGCAACCCAACAGACACAAATTGGACTCGGCAGAATGCTAAGATGAAATAAAAATACAGTTCTAACATGTCAGATATGATTTAAATACAAGCTATTGTGGTGTTTAGCCTGTCCTTTAAACAGCGTTCAGTCGCTTCATTTAACCTGAGATAACTAGATTTAATTAATTACAGAATCTCCTAAACAAAGAAAAAGCCAAATCTTTAGCCATTCATATTGTCTATCTGAAAGCCTATCAAATCAATGAAGCATCTATCAAACACTTAAATGCCTGTTATACATGCATGTCTCCAAACTTGTGTGTTTTGAATATGTTTCATTTTTTTCTCCGTTATAGCAACAGAAAAAAGGCTGAGATAATCTAGCGCCACCTAATGTTGATTCACTAAAACCATCCATTAATCACAGACACATCGACACACTGGTTTTCTTGTAGGAGTTCTGTGTAATTGGCTGCTGTTGCTTTCAGATATCAACCACTTTAGTGATTAAACTTATACCTGCAATTCTGTGTAGCACTTCCATCAGATGTCTGGGCTGGCTGGCACTTTTTAACACTACAAACCTGTTTCAAAATCGTTTGAGTGCAAGAGTAACGTTTATGACGGCCCGACGGTTACCTCGGACATATGCTCACTGATATTATACTAAAAAAAAGTCTACAAAAAATATAAAATAAATAAAGTAAAGATAAAACGAACGCCAAATAATGCAAAGAATTTGCTCCGAGCTGAGAGCTTTTCCGCGATATGAGCGATGTGAGGGCTGAGAATGCTGTTAAATCAACTATGGAGGGTGCAAATAAATCGGTAACGCTCACAGAAGTTCCCATCGGGGCTGAATCAAACGTCTAATCGGAGCGGATCTTCCTCTTCCAGCAGTCTGCAGCTTCAAGAGCAGCAGAAACTCAGGCTTAGTTGGAATAAACCTGCTCGCGAGAAATAACAGAGTTGCCATCCATGTAGGGGCTCTTCATCAGCAGAGGAGGAAGACGGTGGGATTTTGACAGACCCTCAGCATGTAAGTAACACACTGTTCCATCGGTTGTCAGCATCAGGGCCTGGACCAGCAGACTCAGGGACACATTTATCCCACAGGCCATAAGACTGTTGAACTCACTAGTCAAGAAAACAAAAAAAGTTGAATTTGCACATCAGAGCCTCTACGTTTCTGGGACCATTGCATATTTATACAAAGATGTTAATTGTCCAGTTTTTGAGGAGAGTGGTTGCACTAATCCTGTCCTTGCACGTTACTTTTGTACTTGTTTACCCCTTAATGCTCTTCTTGTTGTGTGTAAGTTGAAGATGAGAATTTCATTGCATGTAATTGTTGTCGTTCCTGATGGCTTAAAAGAGCGTCACGTTAGGAACCGGCTCTGCTGGCTGTTTTCCCTGGCGCAGGCTTCGTGGCTCCCCACTAGGTGGCACCAGAGGCCGTGAGCTCCAGCCAGGTTCCCTGCAGCTGTCACCCATCTCCAACCAACATCCTGTTTAAAGACGCCATCTGACAGCCACTGGCTGATGTGTCGTGGGGACATTGTGAAGTCCAGAATAAGAGTATAATCTCATTGATAATTGAAAGGTGCCTGAACTACATAGCCTGCACTAACACCCTCCATGGGTTATGTTAAACTGTTTTTTCACAATTTACTACCACCAAAACTGTGGTCCTCCCTCGTATAGCTTCTTAAAAACAATCAGAGTAATACTAAAACAGGGAAAAGAGAAGTTAGTAAAACGTTTATATCTCTTGGAGAGTGTTGCATGAACGTCCGTCATCATCCATCTTACTCAGAGGAGAGAAGAAGCCACTGGCTGTGATGCTGGTCATCTGTAAACACATTGAACAATGACACAGAATATAATCCATCAAGAGACTAATGGTTAATCTGGACTAACTTCATGGAAAGAAAATGAACAATTGCTCATGGTTCAAGTTTTAGAAAAAAAAAAAAAGTCAATTAAATGAGATGCATACCAGCTTAATCGAAACATCATAGGATTATTACAATAATTATTATAGCATTGTCTAATTATTATATAGGATTATTTCAATATACAATAATTTCAAAAAAGTGAAAAATTATATTCATAATATAGTTCTGATATGATTCTGCTATTCTGATTCAATTTGATTTTATGGAATGTTACTTCCATTCTGTCACACAGAGCAATTCTGTAAAATGTGCACCGTCAAACATACTTGTGTTCTTCACGGGCAGTCTTCACCTCCATAATCGTAGGTTATTTCTTCTCCTTCTTGAATGTCATCCACGGCAAACAAACAGAGGTGTGGCTCTCCATTCACACCAATCTTTTCCATTTTATAGTTTGGCCTCCTGTGTTCATCATTTACTAGCTGCCTGAATGACTCATCTTCTCTTGAGCCATCAGAGTTTAAAAAAAAGATGGGGAAAAGAAATACATCAGATTATTGCACCATTCACAATATTCTAATATGATCTTTTGTGGTGAGAATAGGTAGAAAATTAAGTCTCACCACCATGTTTTTCCTCTCCACCTGAATGTAAGCATGCAAGCATGCAAGACATGTTGGGTGGTAAACTCTGCTTCTCCACTGATATTCTGAATCATTTATCATATCCCCCCATTCTTAGCAACAAACTAACCCCTGCTAATTGCAGCCTTTGCAAAAACACCACATCCTGCAGAAGGAGGCAACAATATGTTCAACAAAACAGGAAAGGTTATACGTTTGACCATTATTGTTAGGTCCATGGTAGTACATAAAGCATAACTTCCAGGATAAAGACAACAATTAAAATTACATTCCAAAGGAAAGCAGCTGGTTGGAGTTGACTAGTGCTGATGTTTTGCCTCTGCAGTCTTACTTGCACTTCGGCCATATTCAGCTTTAAAGCTGGAAAAGGCCAAGAGTCCATGGGCACCACATAGACGGTGACCACTAGCATCAGATCTACAGTACTGTAACTATTTTAGCTTAAAAAATATCGTTAATACCCTGCTCATATTTAATATTGCCACAATTTAACTTATTTGTTCTGTTTTATTTTGTGCTTTACTAAGATAGGCTACAACGTGAACTCAAACTATATGTAGATGTTAATTATTTGTATGATGGCTTGTTTACATACTGAGTCAAACCCTGCAATACTGTCAGTTTTATTGTATGGAAAAGAAGCAATAAAATAGAAAACAACTAGGCAAACTGGCATTAGGAGAAATAAAAGTCACCTTCCATCACCTTGTTTCTTTTGCTTTACTTCCTGAAGACTGGACCCCTTACTTACCTTTGTGTACTGCCACAACAAAAGGTCTCCTATGGTTTTAATTACATTGCTATCTCTTTTATTTTCAATTTTTTCACAAAGTATCAAGCATAATATTCTGTGTCAAATTGTGGTTGACATCAATAACACTGACTATTTATTGCAGCCCTACTAATATCTAATGTATCTTTGCATTTGATGCTCCTCTGTTAATACACCTTACCTTTCACTGCATTGATGTACTTCATGCACAATTTCCCTGTTTTGTCAGTCCTTGAGGTAACTAGCTAATTATAGCCAGTTAGTGCTAATTGATAGAAGAAAGAAACTCCTCTCGGGGAAAACGTGGCATCTTTGGGAAACAGGAAAACTCACATGTGAGGCAAAATCCAAGACCCACAGGAAATGACGAGGTGAAGCTCTGGTGCCACTCTGCAGGTGAAGCAGGAACAGAAACGGGAACAAGGACAACTACAACAAAGGATCCAGCAGTGAGCTGCAGCTGCCAGCGTCCTGAAGTCAGCCACGGACGAGCTGATCAGCCACAGGGGTGCAGTCCCTGCTGGGGCCAGGGGAACAGCGCCTTCTATGGGGAGAACCAAGGACACACAACACACACAAGGAGCCAGCAAGCCAGACCCAAACAGTTCTGCACATAGGAGACAAAGAAAGGGCTGCTCACATGGAAAAGAAAAGAAAAAAAGGCAAAGACAAAGGAAAAAAAAAATCCGCTTACGAAGTGAAGTAAAAGATTAGTTTCCTCCCTGACTACAATATTTGGTATATGGCTCTTTTGAAATTTTTAAATTAAATTGGCTAAATTTGGGCTGAGAGAAGTAATTATGGGCTGGAATGTATGAGCCATGTTTTAAGTTTTCTTCTGCTGAGAAAAAAAAGTTTTTTCTTCACCAACGAAAAAAAACAAAGAAAAAATCTTTTTGTTCCAACAGGAGAAAACTTAAGATGTACTTAAAAAGAAGACTAAATGAACATCATCAATAATATGTATGAGTCTTATTTGTTTTTCCTTGTTTTTTGTCGCTTCATGTTCCGAACCACTAGGGGGCTGTATTGGGTAGTAACAGGTGTTGTCAATTTGGGGAAGCAGGCAGTTTTTGACTGTGTTCTGTGCCTGTTTTCAACATTTGGTTTGTTATGTTGTCATTGAACTTTTGTTGGGTTTTCTTTATTTTTGATTCTATTTAAGTTATGCTAAAGATCGGTGTGAGTAATTTTTTTTTTTCTTGGTTTGTTTCAGAGTAATAATAGTATTAGTCATTATTAAGTGGTCCAAATTAACATTTGACAGCTGACTGGTGCTGCTTGACGTCACACATTTCTGTGGGTGTGTGTGGGTGTGTGTCTGTGTGGGTGTGTGTGTGTGGGTGTGGGTGTGGGTGTGTGTGTGTGGGTGGGTGGGTGGCTGGCGGGGGATGCTGAACAAATATATGTGGCGGGGTTAGGCATGGTGAGTGTGCAGGGACAGGCCAGAGTGGAGGCACGCAGTCACAATTTTTTGGAATTGTCTGGTTTTGTTATTGAGTTATTGTTGGGTTTTCTTTATTTTTGATCCTCATTAAGTTATGCCAAAGTTCAATGTGGAAGATACAATAAATGCATGATATTTTGATCATTAACTCCAACTGCTGATGTTCTCCCAACATGTTGGGCACTTGTCGAAACAATCCTGTTGGCAGCCAATCGCAGTGGTGAGAAAAGGGGCTTTGCCACGACAACCATCCTTGCTGGAGATTTGAATCATGCTGAACTCAAGACGTCCAACATTTCACATGCACACCCACGCACACGTACACCCACTCACGCACGCAGCGCACACAAACGCACACTTTGTCCTCCTCCATCACCAAGTGCATTGATCATGTGACCCACCCCCTGGTGGAAAGGGGATGTCCACAGGCTGCTGAAGGCCAGAGATGAGACTGCTGTCCACGTGTTGATGGACAAGTGAGTCAGACGTCAAAGAATTTCTCAGTTATAACACTTCAAAGTTCAATACACTTGAAATAAAAAGAATGTTTTTAATGATTTTTTTTTCCGATCAGAAAAAAATACCACTTTTAAACGTCACAAAGTGATCAGACCCAAAAATCTCATAATTGAAGAAAAACATCATTAAAAAGAAGTCATTCAACCTTTTTTAAGACCTCTTTCATTGTTTAAATCTGAGAAATTCTGCCTTATTTGAGAAATCTTTATTTCACTTGTTCCATTGGCACATTTTTTGCTTATTTCAAGCAAAAATGTCTAATTATTGCAGATTAACTCTGCCTTGATGAACATTCATTTGATTTTAATTGTTTCACAATGAAGATTTGAAAAACAATATGGCACAGAATGATTAAATTATTCTGTATATGTTGGTAATTATGCATTACCGTGAGATGTATAACCAGAATAACCAGTTTCCACTAACCGTTTTTGTTACTTTCTGTTGATATTTGTTAATGTCAGCAAACATTGACAAATACGAAATCACAGGAAAACCACACGATGAGTGTGGCATCATCCCTCTTACAGTTTTTTTTCTTTTTTTTGACTGCATAAACAATGAACACAACATTGGACCAGATATTTACTACTATAAACACAAAGTCAGCCTCACGCTTTGTGCAGAACAATACACACAGTGATTTTCAAAACAATAAAACGCACCTGTTTACGTTAGACGCAGGACGACAGGATGCTGAAAACGAAATCATGTATGACTGCATGATATTACCACTTTGTAGTTATGGAGATAAAAAGGCATTAAACCCTGTAAGCATTCATTCGAGTAATATCTGTGACTAACCAGAAAGTCCTCTTGCTTCTGAAATCACTTTCCATGCCATATGTTTTTTTTTTTTGTTTTTTTTAAATATTATCCTACCCTTCCCAAAAGGTTGTGACACATCATAAATAATGGTATAGCTTCATACTTTGACGACGAGTCTTTCTTCGCCCTCATCTAAAATGATTGCAAGAACACCTTTACAAGACTTACGACCTCATTCTAAATACGGGACCTTTAATTTTGATTTTTTCTTTACACCCGACTTCCTGTCCTGCACACATCCAGTGTGTGTGTGTGTGTGTGTGTGTGTGTGTGTGTGTGTGTGTGTGTGTGTGTGTGTGTGTGTGTGTGTGTTTGTGGTGGTGGTGGGGGGAATGTTACAGGACACTCAGAAGTACAGGAGAGATGAGACTTGAACTTTCATATTTACCAGATGAAGAAGTCAATAAAGATTTAACACATTTGTTGTGCTTTCATTTATTCATTCATTTTTGCACGCATTGAAAAGCAGCGTCGAATATAAATACACTTCATAAATGTTGACCTTTACTGCCGCACATAGAGGACATTATCTGCACACAGTTAAGGTGCTTCGGATCATAGATTTTCACAACAAAATAAAGCTCAATGCAAAAACTGTGGAATTGTCACCTGAAGCTGAACCAGAACAGTTGTTGTCACACTATGAAGATCAACAGCATCAAACCACGCAGGCGCCACAGACAGACGTGCAAGCACGCAGAGACACGAGCTGCTGATTCATCTATTGTGAACTGGATCCAGTTTGAGTCTTTAACACAGATGACATCATATTCCACATTCTTCTGATTCCAACAGCCCCACTCCTAACATTCGGACTCATTCTCTCCTTCATCGTGGTCAGTTCCATGACCTTTTCTTGGTCATTCTTCTCCTTCAGCTTCTCAATCAGGAAGTCTAAGTGGATGAAAGTGGACAGTGAATCAACATTCAGAGCGATCTTGTCCAGGTGTCTGACATGCTGGAATGCCTCTTCAAGCAGCTTTGTTTTATCATTGTCAAGAGATTCAATAACAGATCTAAAACAAGGCCACCCCTGAATGGGCTCTTTTTCCTGATAGGGCTCATCAACTGTTACCCTAAAGGTCTTATTCTTCTCCATGTCTTCTTCATGCTTCCTCAGAGCTTCTTGGATCTGTTGTCCTTCTATTGCTTTAAGTTTGAGGAGATTGACTTTGTCTTGCAGGCTGCTGATGCAGGCTGCCAGTCTGATTCTCTCATTTATTACTTCTAATGTTTTATCCAATTTTTGAGGTGGAGTTTTACTCAGAAACTCAGTGAAACCACTGAGTCCTTCTCTTGATATTTCATCAGACCTTTCAAGATATTTATCACCTTTATTTCTGCTATCACTCTGACAGTTGTCAAACAGGAAATAAACAGGCTGATTTCTTTCATCTGTGGCAGATTTGATTTTTGCTTCCTTCAGGGCATTTAAAGCATCTCTACGACGTGTTCCATTAGAGTATGTCATCAGAACAACCACGTTGTTCTCCACGTCTTTTCCAAACAGTGACATCACTGAGTCAAAGATGTAGCACAGGCGGTCACTAGGCCGACATTCTGTTGACTTCATGACCAAACCAACAGCAGTGATCTCATGAATTCCATCCTGTGAGCGGAACAAGTCAAATAATCTCTGATGGATGATGGCGTCATGTTCAGCTCCTTTGGTGTTGCCGTATCCAGGGGTGTCAATGATGGTCAGAGAGTAGGGCAGGGTTTTATCTTCAAAACCAAAGATCTGATAAACAATCACATCATCAGTCTGGCTGACTGACTGATTTTTGATGTCCTCATCTACAATCCTAAAATAAATGTTCTCCTCCCATGTCACCCCAATGGCGTAGTTGACGAGAGCATCGATCAGAGTAGATTTCCCAGTTCCGGTTTCACCCAAAAGCAACACGGTTTTGTTTGTCTTGTTGGGATTTCTTTCACCAAGGACATATCTTTTAAGCGTTCCAATACTCTCTTTTTTTGTTGTCAGTTGGTAAACAGAAGGAGATCCGGGAGAGATCTGAATTTTGCAGATGATGTCATCATATTTGGAGGATCCTTTTACTCTGTGGAATAATAAAGACATTGTGAACAAAATGTGAACAAAATGAATACATATATATATATATATATATATATATATATATATATATATATATATATATATATATAATGAATGACATAACCTTTTGCTCACTGTTAAAGAGGTTTGTTGTTAAATCTTTTTCATTTCAATCAAGACTTAGTTATCAGATCAGACTGGAATGGTTGTACTCATAATTTAGGTGTCCCTCGTAGTACTGAGTACTGTTTGAGTAAATTCCTTCGTAAACTATTCGACCATTGTTACATTCGATATAACAATGATGCAGATTTCTTTTCTGTTTGTTAAATAAAATCTTTTTTGCCATAGGTTTGTGTTGAAATTTATATTGATTAAATCAACACTACTACTACTTATTGACTTACTACTGTACCACAGATAATATGTGCTAGTTTATTGTCTACGTGTTGAGTCAGCAAGCCTTTGTCTTCTGCGATGACTTTGTGTCATTGTCAAAAGTGGCTATAGTAGGTGCTTCAAGAGGTGGAAATTTTACAGTTTTTTCATTGCATAAACACTAAAATCAAAAGTAATACACTATTTTCAAAACCTTACACTCAAGGAACAAAACATTGCAGATATTCACAACCATAAACACTTCTAAGACGAAGAGGACCAAATTTGAGAAATGAAACTCATGCAATAGTAGTTGATCACGTCATGAACCATGGATTAACTGGTTTTACCTGAAGAGAAATAGATCATATTTTCAATAGTCTGCAGAATTGATCTTGTTTTGTGTTTTGATTTACCATGTTGTATATTTGCAATTTCTCTGTGTGCTTCATTACAGTAATCTAATCTCACTGAGAGATAGAATTACTAAAAGTATTTTAAGTTAAACACAGCAGTGTTTAACTGGTTCAACCAGAGTTAAGCCTCATGAAAATTGTGTGTTCCATATGGTAACAGTTTTTTTTTTAATAAATGTGCATTGTAGAGATAAATTTTGATATCATTGAAACTCGAACTTGTCAAAGCCTATGACTGAATTAACTAATAATTTAGACCATGTGTAATGATTTAGCTTGCTCACAGACTCTGCAGTGTTATTGATCTCAATCAATCAGATTGATGTTCAATCACCCTGATGGTCCTCACCCATGTCTAATCATCTCCTCCCCTTCCTGTGTGAAAAAAGCGGACCTCTGGACCAGATCTCTGTGTCTCATCACCTCATCCCACCATTCTGTCCTCATGTCTTCTCACTCAGCTCATTTTGCCGTTAGTGCTGATTTCAAACCCTCTGGCTGACTTTTTATTTCCTGTCTTCTGACCTGAGAATGGAAGTTAAAAATATGTATATTGTCTTATATTTTATCCACAGAGGGGGTATAACTCTTGGATTCCCAGCAGTTAGTTTAGAGCTGAAGAAGCTTCTTGGATGAGAGCTGAAACGTCTTCAACAACTACAGAAAATCAGCTGAATGTTTTGAAGCTCAGAGTTCTCTCTGACCTGGATGACTGAGAACCTTCATCAACAATGGAGAAAGAGGAAAATCCATGAACTGACCTGAGAGTCTCCAGTTGACAGTTTGGACTCTCCAGTCCAGAACAGAGCAGCTCCACTCCTGAATCCAGCAGCTTGTTCCCACTTAGGTCCAGTTGTGTCAGATGGGAGGGCTTGGACTTCAGAACTGAGTCCAGATGAGAAGAGCCGTTCTCTGATAAACTGCAGCCTGTTAATCTAAATAAAGAATAAATTAGAATTAATTTATTTATAACCAAATGTGTTTAGATCTTCAGAAAACAGGTTACCAAACTCTGAAATGTCAGACAAAAAGTCGCAGCATGAAAAAGAGTCAGAACCAGCTCTAGGTTTGATTTTGTTTGTTTGTTACTGTTTTTACAGTACATATAAAAAATTGATTTAAAGGGAATTTAACCGAGACTGGACACATGAAAAAAATCAGATAATGACTCCTTTAATATAATTTATGATTTTGGAATAATTCAAAACATTACCATGTAAATGAAGAACGAAAGTTAATAGATTGATGAACAGCAGTTTCTCAGTGTTTTTTCATGCTAATGATGGACATTGTCTTGTCTCTCATGACTGATGATGTCTCGCACATGAAATTCAACTCTTTCATTCTCTTTTGTTCTCTACTCAAATGTAAAGGTGGAGTTTGCAGTGTTAAACTGCTAGAAAGAGTTAAATGTAGCCTCACTTCACTCATCCCCCCAGTCTCTGACCAAAGCCACACCCCTCAGCTCCGTGCACGAGCACCATTCTCAGTCATCTCTACCTGGCTTCCAGATATACCGTGTCTTCACAAATCCACCATCAACAAAGTAGCAGTACTTGCAATGTTAAGCTAGCATGGCCACTGTAAACAAGTCAACGTTAGCCACAGCTGCTATGTTGGTAGCGTCCCTCCACCTCTGAGAGAAAACTCTGATGTTCACCCTTGTTTTTTTCTCAAAATCTGTCCAGTTCCTTCTTTTTAGCTTTTGCTGCCTCTTTGTCCTGCTTCTACTTGCTTTTTTTTGTTGGGTTGGGCATCAAGTTGGAGAATTGTTTTGGAATCGGGACGAGCATATCGAATCTCCCAGAATTGTTGACACTTAAATTTCAATGCCCAGTTTAGATACTAGTTCACCAACCAAAAGAAGAAACGGGCCCAGAGAGCCACAGCGTTGAGGAGCTGCACTGGAATTCCTGTGTGCCTCATCCTCTGGCTCAGACCCTCGGCCTAGCTCCACACTGCTGTCAGAATCAGCTCAGTAAAAACATAATAAATAAAATAAAAAAGGACAATATCGAAATAAAATACGTATAAAGCCAATGTTGAGCCAGCAAACAAGTTCTCTTCAATCTAACAACTCAAATGCAAATACCCAGCTAACGTTAGCCCCTGGATTTTTTTCAAGAAACCTGAAATCAACATTAGCCAGAGAGTTGACCAGACTCCCCTTTGTGCTACTCCGTTACCATAGCTTCCAAGGAAAAGATGTTAGTGCAACACATTGAAGAGTACCACAGAAAGGTTTCATTGCTTTTTAGATGCGGAATCACCAACATTTAGCTTATTTAGCAACAACGACAGAGCTAAGCTAATAATAGTCCACCCTGAGCTGAACGTTACGGCAACAGTGAGGTCATGTTTGTTTCTATGTTTGCAGGGACATGGTGGAAACCATCAACCCCAAGTCCTCATCAGCTACCAGGAACTACTGAGCAAATCAGTCCACTGCAGAAGACACAATCTGTCCAGAACGCTCACACATGCTGCCTGAGAAGACACACGTGATTATTTTCCTCAACAACTGGTTCTGATTTTCTACTGGACCTGATGCTAATCTGGATTAGCTGCTACACGTTGTTCTTTCTGTTATTTTGATCTTCTGCACCAGGTCAGTCCACCAGTGGGAGCTCAGGAACATGTTTAAGGAGCTGCAGCATCACACACTCAGGATATGTGGAAATGTGTTTTCATGAGGTATTCATCAATAAAGCTGTCTGCTGAAAGTGGACCTCTGTGAAAAGAACATTTACAACATTTATATTCAAGATCACAGCTTTGATATTTATATAGTGGTTGAAAATAACCCTGTGAGAAATTCATAGAAAAGTTCATCAAAGTAAAAGTTCAAAGAATTAAAATTCAAAAAGAATTTCGTAATACTTTAACGCTGACAGAACTCTGATGTTTTTGTGCTTCAAATCCTGCCTCTTACAAGAATGAGAATTAGGAGGAAAAAGATGGGTTTTTTTGTTTGTTTGTTTTTTTAATGAAAAAAAATGAACAAATATAATAAAACAATCTTAAAAAATTGCAAACTCCAACTTCAAATAAAAATCCACCTGAACCAACATCCCGGCATCCAGTTGACTTCATGAACATGCACATGCAGCCTTCTACATGTGCTCCACACAGCTTCTACACTGTTACACTCTAACAGCAACAACACAAACTGCTAATAACAACCATGTTGAAACACTGGTGCAGCATCATTTGTGGTCTATTTCCCCAGAGTTCTTCATGGTTTGTGAGTGTGTTTTCTTTTCTCTTCTCTGAATTCAACCTGAGTCCAACAGCTGTGGAAGCAGCAACTTTGACTGTGCTGA
>BJFM01004295.1:1599-17711 GCA_016586285.1 Arothron firmamentum | reverse complement strand
ACACACACACACAGACACCAGGCACAGACTGATACTTATGACTGTAGTAACACAGCCCGCAAGAAAGTGCTAAAATTTCTCTCACCAACACCATTACAATTCTCACAGGAATTTTGCTAATGGACTTTTAGTTTAGTTTTCTTATCACTTTTGGCCATAAAATGTCAAGAAATGTGTTTTAAGACCTGAGAAACAATGCCACAACCCAGGAGAGAAAGCCACATCTCGCAGTGGTGGGGTTGTTAAAAAAAAATATCACACTTTCCCAGACCTCTGCAGACTGGAAGGAAGACAATCAACATCTCAATTGCGACTGGAATGAGCACTGTGGATGACTATTATTCTTACACTTCATTCTTTTTTTTTATTTTTTTGATCAGGAACATCAGCTTAAGTATTCCTGAATACACACACACACACACACACACTAACACACAAACAGAGTTAAGCACTGATGTTCTGCATTCTTTTTCAGACATTTACGACTGATGAGAAGCAGACCTCCTGGGGTTGAACCGTGGAACAGAGAATAACATCTGACCAGATTTTCTTGAAAGTCAGAAACACACTGACACATGGCTGACTTTTTATTTCCTGTCTTCTCACCTAAGAATGGAAGTTATATTTTATCTACACAGCACATAGAACTCTGGGATTCCCACCACTTTGTTTAGACCTGGAGAAGCTTCTTTGTTGAGAACTGAAACGTCTTCAAAAACTAAAGAAACTCAGCTTAATGTTTTGAAGCTCAGAGTTCTCTTTGATCTGGATGACTGAGAACATTCATCAACAGATACTACATAAACGTCATGAACAGTGGTGAAAGAGTCAAATCCATGAACTGACCTGAGAGTCTCCAGTTTACAGTTTGGACTCTCCAGTCCAGAACAGAGCAGCTTCACTCCTGGATCATACAGGTTGTTCCCAGTCAGGTCCAGTTCTCTCAGATGGGAGGGGCTGGACTTCAGAGCTGAGCCCAGATGGGAACAGCTGATCTCTGTTAAACTGCAGTGTGTTAATCTAAATGAAGAAAAAATTAGAATTAATCACTTATAACCAAAGTGTTTTCAGCAGTGTGTGATGGTTCTGGTCCGTGTCGGCGGCAAGTTAAACTTGGAGACAGAAAAATGATGAAACGGTTTGTCTCCTCAACACTTTATTAGAACAAAACCTTCACTATTATGCAAAAAGGTGTTAGTAAGAAACA
Organism: Arothron firmamentum; assembly: GCA_016586285.1. Taxonomy (NCBI): domain Eukaryota; kingdom Metazoa; phylum Chordata; class Actinopteri; order Tetraodontiformes; family Tetraodontidae; genus Arothron; species Arothron firmamentum. The sequence continues at coordinate 16,504 of BJFM01004295.1, read as the reverse complement.
ATAGCAAAAAAAAAAAGAGTTAGATCACGCAAGAAATATAGTCCAGTCTCATTTCAGAAAAAAAGCAATCAAAAAAAGAAAAACGGAGCACATGTCCTACTCAGGCACTTCTGTCACGTATTTAACCAGCAATGGTCTTAAAGGGACATTCGACCAGGTCAACTGTTACAAGTGTTAAACTCATTTTCACCAAGGGCCACATTAGCATAAGGGTTGTCCTCAAAGGGCCACATGTAATGCTGAGACAGTATAACTGAAAGCAAATGTAAAACAAATGAAACTACTCTTTAATGTTAAATAGCCCTGAATGTATTGCTTATTCAAATTACAAATATTATATATGTAAAAAAGGATGTAAAAGAAATGTAAAAGAAAATATGTTTAACAGTTGCTCTGTTATAACATCAATCAATGATCAAACTATCCAAGTGAATAAAGAAAAATATCATGCAACTCTAACACATAAACCTGTAAACACTAAATACATTGTTTTACATTTAAAATAGTGTGTCTAATAAACTCAAAATAACAAAATCAGGGTTATCTCAATTCACAACTATATAGGTCAAGTTTTTACGCAAAGTTGATGAGGAGATGCTGCCTGTCCTTGAACACACCAAGTGGATCCCCTCTCCACCATCCTGATTGATCATATTCTTAAAATAACAAAACAAAACAAAAGGCAAGCCCAATCGTTAAATCGTATCCAGTTGAACTATTATTAACTTCTTCTTGGTTGAAATGCATTTAATTATATTTTAATTAGGTTTTGAAAAATTCTTTCCTATCCGTTTTCTGGCCAGATGTCTGACACCGTTTTTCAGTGACCAGTGTGTCAGTGTCTGGTTTTAAGTCTTGTGCGGAGGCAATCCATAGAACAGCATGTAGAACAAGTTGACATTGGTGATGTGTGATCTGTGCTTGATTCTGTTGTAGATTCATTCAGGCAAATATCTATTTGCACAGATAGGTGCTTCCAAACTTGGACAGAACATGGGCAGCATGAAGTCAAAGCTGTGGCATCAAACCAGGGGCCAGTGGAGGGTAAAAGTCTTGTATTGCAACATCCTGGAACTTTGCTCTTAGGCCACTATCGCTTTGAAGCTCTATTAAATCCATCTAAATGTGATGTGGTGCTGTGTGATGTCGATGGTGAAAGGATTGGCAAAGATGGCAACGCATGAGTGCTGTGCCCTAGAGTGAGACAAGTGTCAATCAAACTTATTAACAGAAAAGTGGGCAAGATTGTCCTGTTTCACTTGACATGTCCATAGGTCAAGTTTATGCTGGAAAGCGGTGATCATGTCAGACATCTGAGTGATTACTTGTTTGCGTCCCTGCAGCTTCTTATTCAGTTGGGCGAGATGCACGGTTTTGTCGCACAACATAGCAGATTCACACAGCCAGTTTGGATCTGACATTTCAGACAAGTGTTTTCCTTTACTCTACAGGAAAAGAGCAAGTTCTTCCTGAAGCTCAAAAAGGTGTTTGAGGACATTGCTTCTACTCAGCCAGCGTACTTCTGTATGATATGGCACGTCTCCGTGCTCTGAGCCCATCTAGTCCAAGAACAGCTGGGACTTACGGTGATTCAGTCCACGTGCCCAAATGAAGTTCACTGTTTTCATGATCGTGGTCATGATATTATCCATCCCCAGCACCTTCACACACAAAGCTTCTTCGTGAATAATGCAATGATATGTCATCAAAGGCGTGTGAAATTTATTTTTTTTCCAATTTCACCTCCATTAGTCCAACCAAGTCCGCTTTTTTCCCACACATTGCAGGTACACTGTCTGTAGTTAGTCCCACCAACCTTTCCCAGGGCACTGCATTTTTATTTAGGGACTTCTCCAAGACATTAAAAATGTTCCGTGCTGTTGTAGTCCCATGCACCGTAGTTACGGCCCTGGCCATATTTTTGTTCTGTTTTCTCTGTGTTGCTTGTGTTTGTTGTTTGTCTTCGTCTTTTGTGTTTGAGTGGGTGTTTGTCTTTTTCTCAGCAGCTGTGCCAGTCCTGCCTCCTCTGAGGTGCCACCAGTGGATAGGTGCCCGCAGCAATGCCCGGCTTATTTAAATGAGGATTCTTCCGGTCAGATCCGGGACTCGAACTGACAACAGCAGATGATTTTTGGCGTGTTTTTGGAGATGGTTTTGGAGTGTCCCTGTTACTCTTTGAATATTGCAGTTATGATTAACTCTTTTTTTTCCCCCATTTGTAGTTGGAAATTGATTGATTCACTGTAAATTCCGTAGCACTGATTTGTTAGGGTTTTTTTTCTTCTTTTTTTTGGAACTCATTTTTACCTGTTATCTCTTTTTGTAAATAATTAAATCTTTGAAAGTGATTGTCCGTTGTGTATTAGTTTTGTGTTGAGACAAAGATTTTTTTTTTTACTCTCTTTTGTGTTGCATCTCTGTTCCCCTTAACTGGGGCATAACGATAGCAACTACATCCAACAGCTCCTCAGTGAAAGAGAGGTCCGACTTAATGCCTCAAATAATAATAAATAGCTGCACTGTATCCATGTTGTCTGTACTTTCATCAAGAGCTAATGAAAAGCTGTGTAGCTGCATGTCTCTTCGGCCAGTTGTGTTACAAGGTTTCCTGCTCGTTCCGTAACTATGTCTGCGATGGTGTTCTTCATAAACTGACATATTTAAAATTCTGTATCTGGTCGCGACACACCTGCTCACAGACTTCAGCATGCACTGCTTCAAAAAGGCACATCTGCAAAAGACTTTGAAGCTCAATGATTTCTTCAGCAATATTAAAGCCAGCTTTCACTGCTGGAGTGTTTTTCGTTGTGCCTTTCATGAACACATTCTACTGCGATCGTAGCTTTCCTTTTAATTCTTGGATATTTTTTGTTTTTTGGAAAGGCTAACTTTGGCATACTTAGCACCGTGTTTGGTGTCAAAAAGCCAACGTAAATTAAATTCCTTGATAACCTGTCTCATCAGCCTGATGTTCCTCACCTATGTCTAATCATCTCCTTCCCTTCCTGTGTGAAAAAAGCTGACCTCTGGACCAGATCTCTCTGTCTCACGACCACATCCCACCATTCTTTCCTCATGTCTGTCTTCTCACTCAGCTCATTTTGCCTTTAGTGCTAATTTCAAAAGCTCTGGCTGACTTTTTATTTCCTGTCTTCTGACCTGAGAATGAAGATTTAAAATATATGAACTTTGTCTTATATTTTATCTGGACAGCACATAGAACTCTGGGATTCCACCAGTTAGTTTAGAACTGAAGAAGCTTCTTGGATGAGAGCTGAAACATCTTCAAAAACTAAAGAAAATCAGTTGTATGTTTTTAAGCTCAGAGTTCTCTTTGACCTGGATGACTGAGAAAATTCATCAACAGATATTAGAGAAACCTCATCAACAATGGAGACACATGTTGATGAATGTATGAACTTAATGAACAATGCTGAAACAGTAAAATCCATGAACTGACCTGAGAGTCTCCAGTTGACAGGTGGGACTCTCCAGTCCAGAACAGAGCAGCTCCACTCCTGAATCATACAGGTTGTTTCCAGTCAGGTCCAGTTGTGTAAGATGGGAGGGGTTGGACTTCACAACTGAGCCCAGATGAGAACAGCTGATCTCTGATAGCCTGCATGATGTTAATCTAAATAAAAGATTAATTGGAATTAGTACATTGATAACCAAATTAGAAACGCTGATTACACATAAAGGCCCATTCCATCCATTAATTTTCTCTACCTGCTTAATCCGCACTTTGGGTCACAGGGGTCTGCTGGAGCCTATACCAGCTGTCACATGCCGAGAGGTGGGGTTCACCCTGGATAGGTCGACAGCCTATCACAGGGCTAACACATAGACAGACAACCTCTCACCCTCACACAATTTCGAATGATCAATTCACCTAGCAAGCATGTCTTTGGACTGTGGGAGGAAGCCGGAGTGCCCAAAGAAAATCCATGGATGCACAGGGAGAAAAAACTAAAGTCGGCATACAAAGGCCGGGACTGAGATTCGAACCCCAGACCTTCTTGCGACAGTGCTAACTACCACTGTGCCACACATAAAGGCCATCATTTAGCAGTCTTGGGTAGAAACGAGCGCAGATCTGAGGGCAGGAGTGTATGATAGGACGCACATGTGATATATGAAATGATGGTATATGAACAATCCCAGCTTACAAATGAGCACGTCCTGATAAATGCGGCGGAAAACGATCGTTATTACCAAGTTCAGACCTTAAATATTCATGTTTCAGAGGCCCCACCCACTGAAGTATGTTGTTGACTGAGGCCTGACTCAGGGCCTAGGACAACTCTCATGCAGTCACGTTGGATGCCATCTGACGACGGGGCAACTCTAATGAGTAATTGGGTATGGTATACAAACTCAGGTCTGATCAACCTGTACCTGGCCGCCTCTGGTGAGGGTGTATAGTGTTTAAGGCTGAAACACCCTGAGACCCAGAGGAATACTACTGATGATGTGTCCCAAAATTTTAGCTTTCTCCAGTGGATGATCCACTGGATAAATCAACCCCTGTTATCTGATGGTGTCAAAGGCTGAAAAACCTTAAGTGTCAGAGGAATACTGATGATGTGTCCCAGAATTCACAATAAAAGGAAAAGATGTTGGTGCAACATATTAAAGAGTGGCACAGAAAGGTTATGGCATATATGGTGAAAAGGTTACATTCCTTTTCAGATGTAGAATCACCAATATTTAACTTAGCTAGCAACAACGACAGAGCTAAGATAACTAATAGTCCACCCTGAGCTAATGTTACAGGACTAGCAAAGTGTGTTTGTTTCTATTTTTGCAGGGACATGGTGAAAACCATGAACCCCAAGGACTTCCCTAACAGGAAATACTTAGCAAATAAGTGCACTGCAGGAGACACTATTTGTCAAGAACGCTCATACATACTGCCTGAGAAGACAGATATGATCAATTTCCTCAACAACTATTACTGATTTAATGCTGGTCTAGTTGGAAATCTGAATTAGCTTCTACACGTTGTTCTTTTTGTTTGTTTATTGTGCGCCAGGTTAGCCCATCAGTGGGAGCTTAGGAACATGTTTAAGTGCAGCATCAGAGGAGCAATGGCTTTGCTCCGACCGCCTCTTGGATCACTGAGCTCCCCCTCCCTATCTGTTAGGGACAGCCCAGCCACCCTATGGAGGAAACTCATTTCGGCTGCCTGTACCTGTGTTCTTGTTCATTCAGTCACTACCCAAAGCTCGTGACCATAGGTGAGGATAGGAGCGAAGATCGACCGGTAAATCTAAAGCTTGGCCTTTTGCCTCAGCTCTTTCTTCACCACAATGGGTCGGTACAACGTCTGCATTACTGTACCAATCTGCCTTGTCGACCTCACGCTCCATCCTTTCCTCACTCTTCAACAGGACTCTGAGGTACTTGAACTCCTCCACCTGGGGCAGGATCTCTTCTCTGAACCATGGAGGGCATTCCACCCTTTCCTAGCTGAGAACCATGGCCTTAGATTTGGAAGTGATGATTCTCATCCTGGCTGCTTCACACTCGGCTGTGAACCAATCCAGTTAGAGTTGGAGGGACTGATGAAGCCACCAGGATCACGTCATCTGCAAAGAGCAGAGACCCAATCTGGAGGCCACCAAAGCAGACCCATCAACACAATGGCTGTGCCTAGAAATTCTGTCCATAAAAGATAGGAACAGAATAGGTGACAAAGGCAGAGTCCAAGCCTCACTGGAAACCAGTCCAACTTACTGCCAGGTATTCGGACCAAATTGTGACAATGGTCATACAGGGAACAGATGGCCCTTATCAGGGGCCCGACATCCCATACTCCCAGAGAACAGGACTCCCTGAGAGACACAGTCGAATGCCTTCAACCAAGTCTGCAAAACACTGATTGGGCAAACCTCCATGCACCCTCACGGACCCTACTGAGGGTGTGAAGCTGGTCCATAGTTCCATGACCAGGATGAAAACTGCACTGCTCCTCCTGAATCTGTGGTTCGACTATCCGGCGAACCGTCCTCTTCAGCACCCCTGCATAGACTTTAGCAGGGAGGCTGAGGAGTGTGATCCCCCTATAGTTGGAACAAACTCTCTGTGCCCCTTTTTAAAAAGAGGGACCACCACCCTGGTCTGCCAATCCAGAGGCACCACTCACCCCACTTTTGCCTCAACAACTGAAGTAGCTGCACTCTTGACCTGCCAGTACATGTCTGCTACCTCGGGAGTCCCACAGGCCAAAAGGGCCCCATTCGACTCCTTCTTCAGCTTAACAGCATCCCTCGATGTCGGTGTCCACCAACGGGTTCAGGTATTGCTGCCATGACAGGCGCTGGCCACAATAGAGCCACAGCTCCCATTACCGCCTCAACAATGGAGGCATGGAGCATGGTCCCCTCAGATTCAATGTCCTCCACCTCCCCCAGGACATGGTTGAAGCTCTCCTCAGAGGTGGGAGTTGAAGCTCCTTCTGGCAAGGGACTCTGCCAGGCATTCCCAGCAAACTTCACAATACATTTGAGTCTGACAGGTCTGACCAACATCCCCCACACCATTGGAGCCCAGTCACAACCAGGTGGTGATCTGTTGACAGCTCTGCCTCGCTCTTCACCCAAGTGTCCAATAAATATGGCTGCAAATCTGATGACATGCCCACAAAGTCGATCATCGAACTGCACCCAAAGGTGTCGTGGTGCCAAGTGCATATATGGACAACTTTATGCCTAAACATGGTGTTCACTATGGACTGTCTGTGATGAGCAAAGAACTCCAACAACAGAACACCACTTGGGTTCAGATCGGGAGCACCGTTCTCTCCGATCACGCCCCACCAGGTTTCACCGTTGCTGCCAACATGAGCACTGAAGTCACCCAGAAGAATGGGGGAAACTCCAGAAGGAGCACTCCTTTAAGGACTGCAAAAAGGGTGGATAAACTGAACTGCTGTTTGGGCCATAGGCCCAAACAAGAATTAGCATCTGTCCCCCTACCCAAAGGAAGAGGGAGGCTACCTTTTCATCCATCGGGGTAAACTCCAACATATAGGCTCTTCCTGGGCTACCACCTTATCATGGTGGAGGGGTTTGCGTGTCCCAATGATCCTAGGAGCTCAGTTGTCTGGTGCTTTATGTCCCTGGTAAGGCCACCCAGGGCAAGCAGGTACAATGTTGACCGACTGGTGGTCGGACCTTTGCCCATGGGGTCCTGCTGGGTACAACCCAAAGTGGTAACATACCTCCTTCCCGTGGGCTCACCATTCGCAGAAGGGGCAAAAGGTGTGGGGTGCAATGTGAGTCGGGTGGTGGCTGAAGGCAGAAACCTTGGGATTCATTTCTTCAGCTCGAGGGACATGGAATGTCACCTCTCTAGTGGGGAAGGAGCCTGAGCTGGTGTGCGAGGTTGAGAAGTTCTGATTAGATATGGTCGGCCTCACGTTGACACATAGCAAGGGTTCTGGATCCAGTCTTCTCGAGAGGTATTAGACTCTCTTCCAATTTGGGGGGGACAACATTTACAGCATCTATATTCAAGGTCATAGGTTTGATATTTATATGGTGGCTGAAAATAACCCTGTGAGAAATTCATATGTAACCCAGTTAAAAAAGGTTGAATATCATTAAATGTTAAAATGTTTGAAATATGTTTACAAATGTATATTACTTGTGGTACTTTATTTTGAAGATTTGTATTTGTATTTAATGTCTGAACCACCTTTTATGGGGTTGATAGTTCGGTCGGAACATCACTTGAGGAGGTGTGTTTGACACGGGATAAAAAACGGTGAGACAGGAAGAGAAGGTAGAGGGGAGAAAAAGTGAAGACATGAAATGCATGATAAAAAGGCAGTAACGAAAAGACACAGTAGATGTTTCACAGAGACATTCAACCCAAATTCTTTTAAGAACTCTATGGTGATAGTCCTGTGTGTTTGAGTGAATTACTCAACTCGAGAGAGAGGAAGTGGCATTAGCAGCTAACTCAGTAGCTAGTAGCTCCCAGTGACTTTGCTCAAGCTAGCGGCAAGCTACGTGAACGGCAGAGATTGTGGGACAGCAAGCGTGGAACTGCAGACGACGACCGAGCACCGTGACATTGCAGTGACGGGTCTACGTTTCCCCTGGCCAAATTTTCTCCTCAACGCACCTTTTTATCTATCTTTACCCGAGCTACATCCAGGCCTGCATCAAATGACTAAAGTGGTACCATGTTTTTATTTTAATAAGAGTGCCAGCTTTAGTTTAGGTGTATGGGCCCATACAAGTGTGTTTATATGATTTCAGTGTGTTAAACTAAGGGTTTCCTGTGGAAAGAGGAACCATTTATTTTCTATGTTTACCTTAAAAGGGCACTTTGTGTTGAAGGTTTAAAAAGAGAATTAATATTTTTACTTATTTTCTAATTCTATAGATAATTTTCGAAGTAAATAATTGAGAACTATTTTTTTTTTCTAAAAGCCTGGTGTTGTGTACATTATTACTTACTTTAAAGGAGGATAACTGGGAATATTCTGGAGTTCATGTACCAGGAGGGTTTAAAACTGTTAGGGTCTGGCTTGCTGGCCCTCTCTTGTGTGTGTTGTATGTCCCTTGTTCTTCCCATGGAGGGTGCTGTTCCCCTGGATCCAGCTTTACCCGCACAGCTGTGGCTGTTCAGCTCGTCATCGGCTGATTTGAGGACGCTGGCAGCACATATTCGGCACTGGATCGTTGTTTGTGTCTACCTCGCCTACGGTGTGGTAACTGCTCTCCCAGTCTGGAGTTTACTGTGTTTCTGAGACTGGATTCATGTGAGTTTCCTCCTTGGGTTCAAGGTTTCTTCATTCCCATCGGTGAGTCAAGTTGTGGACGCCCTGCCACGGATTCTAACTCCATGTTGATCCGGACCCTCATAGTTTTGCAGACTGTTTTTCCCTCCGTCTGGAGCGTCCTCAGTTTGCCTTTAAATGGACTTGAACCTTCCTAGTTTTTCTGGAGTACGTTTTCCTCCGTCAGGAGCGCCCTCAGTTTCTTTCCCTGTGCATCCAATAAAAGAGTTATTTTGTGCAGCTGCTCGCCTCGCGTCCAGATAAAAACCAAATCCCAACAAAAAGTCTTTATTAAACTTATAACTTAACTGTGAATTCATAAGCAAGTAGAAAAAAAGTTCTTGTATGTAATTTAAAAGTAGAAATCCAAAACTAATAATAACTGAAACTGAGTAATCAGAGTTAAAAATAGAGAATAAATATATTAGAAGAACCCAAAAGCCCTGCCCTGATTGATAAGATTACTGAGGGGAGTGCTACAAATAGAAAAGTTCATAAAAAGTAAAAGGTTCAAAGAGTTAAAATTCACAGAGAAGTTCACACTATTTAACCCAGAAAGAACTCAGGTTAACTATCTCAGTTAAAAGATTCTGATTCTTAAAAATAAAAAATCCGAATCACAATCATGAGGAACAAGAATTGTTTCAAAAAAAATGTTTGCCAGTATGAACAAATATAAGGTTTTTTTTTTTAAATCTTGCAAATTTACCTTTAAATAAAAATCCACCTCAACCAACATCTTAGAGTCTAGTTAACTTCATGAACATGCACATGCAGCCTTCTACACAAGCTCCTCACAGCTTCTACAGTGTAGAATCTACACTGTCACACCCAAACAACAACGCAAACTGATAATAACAACCATGTTAAAACACTTGTGCAGCATCATTTGACAAGAGTTATTTATGGTTTGTGAATGTGTTTTAGTTTTTTTTCTGTTCTTGAAATTAAATCTTGGTCCAACAGCTGTGGAAGCAGCAACCTTGACTGTGTTGGTAGTGGAGTTATTACAGTCTTTATATTGATGGAAATAGATTAGATATGTGATCATTTTCTATTAAACTGTCCTGTGTTGATCTTCTTCAAGCCTCCCAACAGTACTTCCAATTTCTAAAGGAAAACTAATATTTTGTCTTTCTAACAGGTCACTCATTATTTCCATTTCTGTCTCATTTATTGAAGATTCTACAGTTTTATTGATCTCAATCAATCAGATGATGTTTTGTTCTCCTTCTGTTTGTGTCTGTTCCCCCTCCCTCACCTGTCTCATCACCCTGATGTTCCTCACCCATGTCTAATCATCTCCTCTCCTTCCTGTGTGAAAAAACTGACCTCTGGACCAGATCTCTCTGTCTCATGACCACATCTCACCATTCTGTCCTCATGTCTGTCTTCTCATTCAGCTCATTTTGCCGTTAGTGCTGATTTCAAAACCTCTGGCTGACTTTTATTTTTTTCTAGTTTTCTCTGAGATTCCCAGCAGTTACTTTAGAACTGAAGAAGCTTCTTGGATGAGAGTGGAAACATCTTCAAAAACTAAAGAAAATTGGTTGAATTTTTTTCAAGAAAGAGATGTCTTTAACCTGGATGACTGAGAACATTCATCAACATATATTATATAAACTTAATGAATAGTCATGAAACAGCTAAATCCATGAACTGACCTGAGAGTCTCCAGTTGACAGTTTGGACTCTCCATTCCAGAACAGAGCAGCTTCACTCCTGAATCCTGCAGGTCGTTCTCACTCAGGTCCAGTTGTGTCAGATGGGAGGGGTTGGACTTCAGAACTGAGCCCAGATGAGAACAGCTGATCTCTGATAAACTGCAGCCTGTTAATCTAAATAAAGAATAAATTAGAATTAATTTATTTATAACCAAAATTGTTTGGATCTTCAGAAAACAGGTTACCAAACCAGAACTGAGCCTAGAGAAGAAAAGCTGATCTCTGATAACCAGTACTGTGTTAATCTACATAAAGAAAAAAAAAATTGAATTAGAATTAATTCATTTATGACCAAATCTTGAGTTTTTATTTCCCAAAATAAACCAGAAACCTGATAACATATAAAGGCCCTCATTTAACAATCTTGTGTAGAAACGTATGAAATTGAGCGCAGGAGTAAATGGTACAAAAAGACATAAGTGGGATTCACAAAAATTATTTATATGGCCAAACCCAGCGTACTAATTAGCAGGTCTTGATAAATTTGGGGCTGAAAACGATCATAATTAGCATGTTCTGCCCCTCAACATTTATGCTTCACACACCAAAAATTACCACCAGGATTATTACAAGGATCATTTGATCAAGAACGACTCCATGCACACACACACACACACACACACACACACACACACACACACACACACACACACACACACACACACACACACACACACACACACACACACACACACACACTTGCACACACTCCCATGCCAGGACTTCTGCAGGAGCTGCTGCAGTTTTAGTTTGACTGGTCTTGTGTGATTGCCCAAATGTCTCATTTTCATGATTTATTTTCCTTTAGGGTTTAGCTGCAATTCCGTCATGGTAGAGGGAAGACCCTAGATCCTGCGGTCCCATGTGGGCTGGTCTAGAGCTCTTCCCTTCTTTTTGTTGGTTTTGGCTGGCCCATCAGACCCTTTTTGTTTCAGTTGAGGATGTGTTTGAGTTTGTTTGAGGGAAATGATTAACAATCCGGCTTTGTGAAGATGTAAAAACTCTTCGTTTATTATGTTTGACCTCCTCTGTGAGCCACTTATTTTGGGGTCGTAACAGTTACATATCCAGCTTCAAAACAGCACTAGCAATACTGTTAGCATTGCCGCAGTAAAAAAAAAAAAAAAAAAAAAAAAGAACACTGACACTGACACTGAACTCTAAGCTTAGCTAGGTGTTGTTGTAAAATTAGTTGTGGCGTGGAGAAAAAAGAGATCCAAGTCTACTATTAACACGATTGTGGGCCCTCTACAATACTGGAACAACTCTCTCAGTTCCATGTAGGGGTAGAAAAGCGGCCGTTCTTCTGTGTACAGACCTTTTGTTTTGTCGGCCCTGGCCAGTAGGCGTGTCCTAATAGTTTCATACATTCATGTGGCATATACGTCAGAGCACGTGATAACTGAAAACAAACCTTATATGGTCACACAGGATATTATGATTGCAAAGCAAAGTGAATGTAAACTACAAAGTGAATATTTACTACATTAATGAATATTTACTACAAAACTACAAAATGGTTTACTACAGTGTTAATATGGTCATTTTGGTTGTATTTATTAAGTTAATTATTTTTCAGTGCTAAATTAACACTTTAGCATATTTAATTAAGACTGACTTAATGAATTGTCTATCTTTTTCCCTTCTCAGAAGGGTGGTGCCCCAAGGTGATCTAATTTACTTAGATCTGTTAGGGGCCGGACTCTCCCCTGCCCCCTAGATGGCGCCAGCGCTTTTCGTGCCACAGAGCTGTCACACCTGCCTGGAATTTCTAATCAGTGGGGTACTTAAAAACGCAATCTGGCAGCCATCGGTTGTCAGATTGTTGTTTGAACCTTCTGGATTCTGGGACTTTCGAATTGTGGTTTGGGAACTGTTTTTGGATCACCCTCCCAAGAGCAAGGGAGGCCCTGTAGCTCGCTAGTCAGCCGAGGAGTTTGGATTTGAATTGTTCTCCTTGTCTAGTGACCTCCGTTGGAGTGTTTTTGGTTTCTCGTTTTCTTTACCCTCTTCGTGAGCGCCTTGTGTTTACCCCCGTTTTTGAGTGTGTGAGTTCGACAGGGCTCCGTTGGAGCGTTTTCGTTTTACCGTTCGATTACTCTCTTAGAGATCGTTTTCTGTTAGACCTTGTTTGTTGTAGCAGATAGTTAGACCGATCTCCTTTGGAGTGTTTTTTGGTTCATCGTTTCCTCTATCCTCTGTAGAAGCATTTTGAGTTTCTTCCCTGCAACATTAAAAATATTGACTCTGCTTTGCTGGTCTGCGTTTGGGTCCTGAACTCTGCCAACACGCATAACAAGATCCAATTATTTAATAGTATACTTATAATAACCAATAATTATATTCGACAATTAGTAACTACTTATGATAACCAAAGCCAACATTTAATACGTTTAGCAATTGGAGACCAAAAGCCTGTGCATACCATGCCCCCATACCGTCACTGGGGAAACCATGCCAACAACCGGCTACATCATATTCACTACCTTAAGGGCTGAACCAGCCGGTAACACATAATATATTACCACTAAATTGAAACTCTCAAACTGAGGAAGCTTCTTGGATGAGAGCTGAAACGTGTTCAAAAAACTGAAGAAAATTAGTTGATTTTTTTTTTTTTTTTTTTTTTATTAAAACTTCCCTTCCATTTGGATGACTGACAGCATTCATCAACATATATTATAGAAACTTAATGAATGAACAATGGTGAAAGAGTAAAATCCATGAACTGACCTGAGAGTCTCCAGTTTACAGTTTGGACTCTCCAGTCCAGAACAGAGCAGCTTCACTCCTGAATCCTGCAGGTTGTTCCTACTCAGGTCCAGTAGTGTCAGATGGGAGGGCTTGGACTTCAGAGCTGAGGCAACAACTTCCCAGTGAGTCTGTGACAGTCCACTGCTACTAAATCTGTGAAGAGCAAGAAAATGATTCAGTACTTAAATATAAACATCTATGTGTAATTTACATGATTAAACCAAAATCTTCAGCTTTACAGAAAATAATTATATTAATGGAATCTAAACATAACTTCATATTTATACATTTATTTACAGTATTTGTACATATTTATGTCATGGGTGTCATATTGTTCACACAGCTGTAATTGTGTCTCTGGTGAGGGTTGTGAGCTGTCTTGGTCCTAATTGTGCTGTTGTGTCAAAATAATTTAATGCAAAGCATCAATAAAGTTTTATTCTGTTGTCATCTTTACATTAGGAGACCTTTTTTGTAACCTTGGAACCTTGGCTGTTCCTTATTTGAACTCTTCCCTTGCGATGTGAGATCCCCCACCGGTGTTTTATTGCCAGTAGCCCGCGATCGCCCCAGTCTGCTTCTGACCTGCCTTTTGAGTCTGTTCTTCCCTGGATTTCCTGTCAGCGCTCTGTCCCCGATACGGACTACTGGATTTCCTCGACCTATGGACTCTGGCCCCAGATAATTTGCTTCCTGGGAGTTTTGTGTTTCCTGGTTTTCCTATGCCAGATTTTGTGTGAGCATATTGCATTTTCTTTCTGTGCACTGTTTTTTTGTTGAAGTTTAATAAACTCTTTAGTTGGAAGTCTAAGAGCGTGCTCTGCATTTAGATCCTCTATTCTGCACCGTAACAACTTCTACTCAACCCCACCGCACCCATGTTATTCTCCACATCAACATGGGTGGGGTCACTAAAGATGACCTCTCCAACCTTCAAAAGAAGTTAACCAAGTGCTGATAATGTCAGGGACTGTAACACCCAGTCCAATCATGGAACCCCCCCCTCCCAAACTACATATAAAAATTACCTTATGTACTTTCAGTTTTTAAATTATGAATATGCTTTTCGGAAAGAGGCAGACAAATCTGACCTTGAATCACACCTTCTTTTGTTTGACATCGCTATAAAGTCCTCAGTTACATTCGATCACAGATATAAACATTTAGTATGGCATGTAACCACATCTGCCTGTAAAAACAACATTATTGTCCTGACAATAAACAGTTTTCTGGTGGACTTGTATCTGACCTCCATCATTAAAAAGATATTTAGAGGAGATTCTTTTCTTTGGTGATATATAACTACATATAACACTGATACACATGTTCTAACTCTATACAAAATCCTGACTGTTACGGTAGGATTATTATGCTAAACAAAAATATAAATGTAACACTTTTGTTTTGCTCCTATTTTTCATGAGCTGAACTCAAAGATCGAACACATTTTCTACACACACACAAAAGACCTTTTTTCTCTTAAATACTATCCACAAATCTGTCTAAATCTGTTAGTGAGCACTTCTCCTTTGTGAAAATAATCAGTCCCACCTCACAGGCATGGTCTATCAAGTGTGCCTTAGACTGGCCACAAGAAAAGGCCACTCTGAAATGTGCAGTTTTGTTTTATTGG
>BJFM01004293.1:5996-19372 GCA_016586285.1 Arothron firmamentum | reverse complement strand
GGTTAGTTAGGGGTCAGGGTCGGGCCAGGGCCAGGGTCAGGGTCAGGTCCAGCTGTGTGGCCCTGGTCTGGACTCACCCTCTACTCTCAGCCTGGTTCCGGTTCGGTCCTCCAGGCCCAGGTGCTTTGGTCCCTGGACCTCCACCCGGCAGTAGTAGCGGCCGTTGTCCTGCAGGGCGGCGCTGTTGATGCGCAGGGACAGGTCGTGCTCCTTCGGGTTCCCCTCCAGCCGGTAGCGCTGGTCCTGCTGGGGCCCCGGCTCGCAGGCGGGGGCCGCGGGCGTGCTGGTGCAGCGATACAGGACGACGGCGTCGGGGCCGCGGCCCAGGCGCCAGAGCACCTGCAGCGATGCATGCTGGGAGTGCCGAGGGTGGCTGAAGGAGCAGGGCAGCACCACCGGGTAGCCGTCCACGGCCCGGACCTCCGGCTGCACGCTGATGGACCAGCTGTCCTCAGCCGAGGCTGGAACAGCTGGCAAAACAGCTGGAAAAGAAGCAGCCAGTAAACACCAGCCAGTAAACACCAGCCAGTCAAAACAACCAGTAAAACCAGCCAGTAAAACCAGCCAGTAAACACCAGCCAGTCAAAACAACCAGTAAAACCAGCCAGTAAAACCAGCCAGTAAACACCAGCCAGTCAAAACAACCAGTAAAACCTGCTGTCACTGTAGCCAAAGAAGCCTCAGCACAGCCACGGAGAGACCACCATCACCACCACCACCACGTGTGTGTGTGTGTGTGTGTGTGTGTGTGTGTGTGTGTGTGTGTGTGTGTGTGTGTGTTATCTTACCTCCTATCCCAGGCAGCAACAGAATCAGTGTTGGACAGAACCGTTTGATGCTCATCATGACGCTGGTGCCTTAACATGTGTGTGTGATTCATAGTCTCAGACACGGTGTGTGTGTGTGTGTGTGTGTGTGTGTGTGTGTGTGTGTGTGTGTGTGTGTGCGTGCGTGCGCTGTTTTGCTTTTGTTTTTGCTATGTTGGCTTTTACTGTGAAAGGATGACCGGAAGCCGTAGTTCTTCCCGGCGCTTGACGTGGGTGTGGCGCTCTCCGCTTCTTCCGCAGCTCTACTTGTCGGCTTGTTTTCTCCTCTCTCAGCTCTTTCTTTCCTCTCTCAGGTCTTCCTCTCTCAGATCTTTCCTCTCCTCTTGGGTCGCCATCATGCCGCAGACCGTCATCACGACAGCGACGCCAGGCAGCCGGTCCTCCGGAGGCGGAGCGGTGAACGCGGGCTTCGTTCGGACCCTCCCGGGGCTGCTGCAGCTGGGCCTCATTGTTGGTATTCATCCGCGGAGCGAGCATGCTAGCTGAGCTGCGTGTGTGTGCGTGTGTGTGTGCGTGTGTGTGTGCGTGTGTGTGTGTGTGCGTGTGCGTGTGTGTGTGCGTGCATGCGTGTGTGTGTGCGCGCGCGCGGGTGCGTGTGCGCGCGCGCGTGCGTGAGTGCGCGTTCCAGGGTGGGAGGAGTTAGTGGAGCTCCTGTTCACCAGCAGATCACTGTTTTCTACTCCAGACAGATGTTTGTAGGAGCATCGAAATGATGGTTGGAAATTTACTTTGAAACAACAAACGTGTTTCAGCTGCTTCCTGATGATGCTGGAGGCTTCCTCAGGCTCCTCAGGCTCCTCAGGTTCCTCAGGTTCCTCAGGTTCCTCAGGCTCCTCAGGCTCCTCAGGCTCCTCAGGCTCCTCAGGTTCCTCAGGTTCCTCTGGATCCTCAGGTTCCTCTGGATCCTCTGGTTCCTCTGGATCCTCAGGTTCCTCTGGTTCCTCAGGCTCCTCAGGCTCCTCAGGTTCCTCAGGTTCCTCTGGTTCCTCTGGATCCTCAGGTTCCTCTGGATCCTCTGGTTCCTCTGGATCCTCAGGTTCCTCAGGTTCCTCTGGTTCCTCTGGCTCCTCAGGTTCCTCTGGATCCTCTGGTTCCTCAGGCTCCTCAGGTTCCTCAGGTTCCTCTGGTTCCTCTGGCTCCTCAGGCTCCTCAGGTTCCTCAGGTTCCTCTGGTTCCTCTGGCTCCTCAGGTTCCTCTGGATCCTCAGGTTCCTCTGGATCCTCTGGTTCCTCTGGATCCTCAGGTTCCTCTGGTTCCTCTGGCTCCTCTGGTTCCTCTGGTTCCTCAGACTCGTACTTACAACCACTGCCCAAAGTGGTCCTGACCTGACCCCTGACCCTGACCGCTGATCGGCCCTCAGGCTCCAGACCCGTCAGAGCAGCACAGACTGGAGAGGCAGCAGAACCAGAACCTCCAGCTGAGCCGGGCTCTTGTCTTTTGCAGGTGGCGCTCTCGGCTGCTGCGCTGTGCGTGCGCTGTGCACGTGGGTGGCCCAGCTGGGCGGCCTTCCAGTTCTTTGAGGTGGTGGCCCTCTGGTTCCTGGGAGTCTTCCTCATCTTCTTCCTCCTGCACCTGTTCAGGTTACACACCAAGATGAGCTGCATCAACTGGCCCCTCGCCGTGAGAACCTCTCTGCTTGGTTCTGACCCTGACCTCTGACCCCTAAACCCTGACCCTAAACCCTGACCTTGACCCTAAACCCTGACCTCTGACCCTGACCCTAACCCCTAAACCCTGACTCTAACCCTGACCTTGACCCTAAACCCTGACCTCTGACCCTGACCCTAACCCCTAAACCCTGACCCTGACCCTAAACCCTAACCCCTGACCCCTAACCCTAACCCTGAACCCTGACCCTGATGGAGCAGCTAGGGGTTGTCAGACCCCCTGTCCCCAGCGGTGGTGGCTCCCTCCTGGCTGGTCTTGTCGGTCTTGTTGCCGTGGAGCCAGCTGTGAAGCATGTGACTGGTGCTGTCATGTGACTGGTGCTGTCATGTGACTGGCTCCGTCATGTGACTGGCTCCGTCATGTGACTGGTGCGTTCTGCTGCAGGAGTTCTTCCACTGCGCTGTTGGAGCCGTTCTGGTCTTCGTGGCCTCCGTGGTGGCTGCTGTCATGGGCCCGGCGGTCTCGGCGCTGGTCGCAGCTTCGGTGCGTGACGACTCCACGTCTGCAGCACAGGAAGTGATGTCACGCACCGGCAGGGCCGAGGGTCGCCGGCCTCACCTGTCTCGTGTGTTTGCAGGTGTTTGGCTTCATCGCCACCTTCCTGATGGCGGTGAGCTTGTGGACCTCCTACAGCGTGGCCTGCGGCCCCCCTCCCACAGGTATGACATCACTGCTGACCATGAGGATGAGGAAGGTGATGATGAGGATGAGGAAGGTGGCAGGTCTTCAGCTCCTGACCTCATGCTTTCAGCAGCGTAGCTCCGGTTGTCATCCTGCTGTTGAAGGTGTGTTTCTTGCTTCTGCTGCTCCAGTGTGACCCGGTGGGCCGTGTCCTGGTCCGTCTTCAGGTCAGCGCTCAGCTACGTGCAGACTGTTGCCGAGGTAACGGAGCAGCTGATCCAGGACCACTCACACAAGCATCACTTGTTTCCAAATGATTGTGTCAAATGTGCAACATCACATCTTTCTGTTGGCTGAATGAAGCACGGTGCAAAGAGTTCCTGTTAGACTACAACTCCCATCAGCCCTGAACGCAGCCCTTTGGCGGGGGTTTCCACACACACTTTTGTGGAACTTTTGTTACTAACTTTAGCACTTTTCTTCTTCCATGCAAAGAACAAACTCATGAAACTACTTTAAAAATCACCTAACCGTAAGTTTACTTGAGCCATCTAGGTGCTTATTTCTGCACTAAAATATTCAAAACAGAAACATTCATGTTCTTGCTTGACATTGTTAGCCTGCTACAGCGTTAGCCTGCTACAGAATTAGCCCGCTACAGCGTTAGCCTGCTACAGAATTAGCCAGCTACAGCGTTAGCCAGCTACAGCGTTAGCCTGCTACAGCGTTAGCCAGCTACAGAATTAGCCTGCTACAGCGTTAGCCAGCTACAGAATTAGCCTGCTACAGCGTTAGCCAGCTACAGAATTAGCCTGCTACAGCGTTAGCCTGCTACAGCGTTACCCAGCTACAGCGTTAGCCCAGGGTTGACAATCACTGGAACAGTCTGTCACTGGAAACAGTCAAATGCACAACTTCCTCACGTCTGCTCAGATTTAGCTCAGAGACTCACACGGGAACTTTGAGTGGACGGAAAATCCGGAACCACCATTTTAACTGACTGGCCTGAAATTCCCCTGACGCAGCTAGTTTGTTCCGCCAGGATGTGCAGATGCGTTAAAGCACACGGCTGGAAGCAGAAGCAGACGGCAGCGTCGACATCGGGGGAAGTCAGCCTGAGACAGCTCCAGAGTGCACGTGAGGCAGCGCTGGCAGCAGCCGCGGTGCTACAACAAGCTGCTGCAGCAAGGTAGGCCTCGATGAGTGGTGCTGCGCAGCACCACCACCTGGTGCTGAGCAGCAACCACCACCTGGTGCTGCGCAGCAACCACCACCTGGTGCTGCGCAGCACCACCACCTGGTGCTGCGCAGCAACCACCACCTGGTGCTGCGCAGCACCACCACCTGGTGCTGAGCAGCAACCACCACCTGGTGCCGCGCAGCACCACCACCTGGTGCTGGGCAGCTGCGTCTGACGTAGCGGTGACGTCTGAAGTGCTAACAGCTAGCCGCCTGGTTTCCGATCTTCAATGTTTACAAGTTTCAGAGGAATGAGTGAAGCCTTTGCAGGATTGTAGCAGTTTGGCTCTCAGGACTGATCGTTTTTGATCTCTTTTTATGTTTCTGTGATCAGGACTGTGAATCTCGCTTTCTTATCTCCTCAGTCTGGCTTCAGGAGGTTGACTTGAAATAAAACAAGCATCAGAACCAGAGCTTTTATCTAACTTAGCTGTGATGCAGCAGATGTTTTCAGCGCTGCTGAAGGTTGGCCAGGATCCAGATCATCAGACCCTGCTGAGCCTCTTTGCTCCTGTCGTTGGTCCACTCATGTTCAGGCTCTCAAGCACTTTATTTTTGAAGTTATTTTGGTTTTTGACTTCACGTGGTTCGTTTTGTGCCTTCATGTTTTCTTTGTCTTAATTGCCACGCTAAGCTAGCTGGGCTGGTCGGAGGTCGACCACCTTCCAGAATGGACAAAGCCTTTCTCTTCTGACCAGTTTATTTTCTGCTTTTCCTTAGTCTTTTTTTTAATATATATTTATCACAGTGTAGTTGTGAGTTTAAATTTCATGTTTTCATGCTGTAATAATGTTTTAAATTTGGTGGATTTGGGTTTTTTCAAGTTCAGCTTGAGGACAAACATGATGACTGAACACTTGACTGTTCAAACCTGGAAACCCTGAAAAAACCCTGAAAAAACCCTGAGGAAAGCTCTAAAAACGTCACATGAGCTCCTGCAGCAGCGGCCGGGTTGGTTCCTCCGTTCACCACATCAGTGCACCTTTTATTCTCCTCAGCATCTCACCTGAAGAGTGTTTGACTGGAAACTGGGCAGATGTTAGAGCAAGGACAAAAGCTAACTGGACAGATGTGCAATCATAACTCGTGATTCAAAGTGAGGCTAAAAAAGCGTAATGGCTGACGTGGCTGAAGGCAGACCTCAGATCAGGTGATACTGAGCTGCAGCGCCGCTGGAACGCAGCATCTTCATCTGGGTCTGACTCAGTGAAACTGGGACTGCAAATCAAACTATCAGAATCAGCTTTCAGGAGTTGAACTCCAGTCTGCCGTCTCTCTTCCAGAAACAGCTAACAAAGAACGAGCAGGCTGTCACTGACCCTCTGAGTGGCTGCTTTTCCATCCGCCATAGCCGTGATGGAGCTGTCGCCTGACTCTGAGGTTCTTTCTTTGTTTTCTCAGAAGGTTCTCAGTGTTACGTTGGCTAATTAGCATGTGTGCTACTTAGCTCTCAGGTACAAACAGCCCTGATTTTTTAGAAAGAACAAAGATGGAACAAAGGATTGATGCTGGAGGTTTTAATGTTTGGAGTTAGGGTTATTACGGTATTACTGCATCACAATCACATCTTTATTTGACCTTTTTACAGTGTTGTTAAACTTGTCATTTTGTGTATGTTTTTAATTAAATGCTCTTTGCACTAATTCTGGCTCACGGAAATGTTTTTTCGGTTTGCTTTAACCCACGAAATGGAAACACCAGGCGCTCTGCCATTCTGCAGGAAAACCACTAGTGGGCAGCATTTAGCTGCTAGCCGGTGATTAGCATTGATGAACATTATTTCAGGGTTTTCTAAAAATGCATGCATGCATGTTTCAGCTCGGGTGTATCGCTTAAAATCAATTGAATGGTCGTTTTTGCGTTTGGTAATTGAAGATGATTCCCATTAATGATCCTTTTATTTTATAACAAAAGGGTTGTGTCTCCTCAAAACAGCAGTCTGATGGTTCTGGAAAAGTAATATCCTGCAAGAGTAAAATGTTCTAAATAAAAAGATCTGAAATCACCAATTTAACTGTTACAGTAGGTCAAACAACACGTTAAGACGTTAAAGCGAGACGTTAAATCATAAACACATAAACACATCAACCAGTATAAAGAATAATAAACAAAAATACAGTATTTACATACACAGCCTCACCCATTTAGATGCGCAGTTGTGAGGTGTTCTTGCACAGGTGAATGTGGATGTATAGCAGCTATGAACTAACCGTATAAGGTAAGTGAATGGAATGAAAAAGACTATTCTCGACAGGAGGAAGTGGCCATGTGGACCAATACACACCAAAACATCAGAAACGTTTTTGTTTTTTTGAAATGTGGTCTTCATAGTCGTTCTGTTCATGTCGCATTTTATCCACTTGGGGGTGCTGTTTCCAGTGTTTTATATGGTAGAGGCTTTTTTTATCCAATCATATTTCAGCTAGCTTGTGTTGTCAGGTTCGATGAAATCTGCCCAGGACCTCCTCAATCCAAAGAGCAGGTAGTGAACGGACAGTGGCCATAGCCAATCAGACCTCGAGCCCACGACACAAGTCGTGCGTGCAGGTTTCACGACCTGTGATTGGACAAGCACACTCGCGAGAGCGAGAGCCGCTACTAGTTGGAACGGAACTCCCGCTGAGCTAAACTGGGAGATCCAGCTAGCGGCAGCTATCGCCGCATGTTTTTAAACCCAAGATGGCTGAAGGAGGAGAACAGGTGGATTTGGTTGCGGGTATACCAGCCACGCCATTTTCAAGACGGACCTTTACTGAAAAGCTGGATCTGGTGAGCAGAGATCGGCCAACCGCTACGCTAGCTAGCTAGCTAGTTAGCGTAGCGGTTGGCCTAGCTAGCTAGCTAGCGTAGCGGTTGGCCTAGCTAGCTAGCTAGCTAGCTAGCTAGCTAGCTAGCTAGCTAGCTAGCTAGCTAGCTTTGTTTTCAAATAAGCAGTGGAGCTGTGGAGGAGATCCGTGTTGGTGGGTGCAAGCATTTTATTTGTAATATGTCTTTTGTCATTTTATTTCGTTAGTATTAAATCAGTGTAAACGAAATAAATGGACAAAATACAAAAAAATGTAAACTGAATATTTGCAATTTATAATGTTAATAACGTTACATGGCAACTGAAGTCACTAAAGTCACAACTTAAGATGTTCAATTGTTTCGCTGATGCATATTCTCAAAAACAAATGCAAATGAGCTGTTTACTTTTATTTTCAGTGAATAGTTTGAATTGTCATCGTGTCGTTGGTGTAGATGTAAATGTGCGCAGTTTGTCCGACAAACTTGTTAAGATCACATAGTTTTAGTGACTAATATCTTAAAATCGTGTTTTATCTTTGAGTTTTGACAGTATCTGTGATCTTAGTTTCCTACTCTTAATTGTGAATGTGAGGTTGAGTTGAAACGCTCCAGAAATGAAGGGTTGCTCTTCTAGCCTGCGTTAAGGTGATGAATGTGTGACTCTGTCTGGATCCTCCAGCCCTGGGATCATATTCATGGTGTTATCAGGTGTATTAAGCATGACGTCACTGAGGGCCCAGGCGTGAAATGCAGGGCCGCCGCTGCCCCAGACCCAGCCGGCCCCACTGGAGGCTCCCTCAGCATCAGGAGCAGCTGAACTCCGTCTGCCTGGGCCTCCAGGAAGCCAAGGCCTGATGTGGAGAGCGTCAGGCCGTGCTCGCTGCCCAGAGGAGCACACTCGCCAGTCAGATGCAGATGCTGCTGGCCCAACTCGACTCCCTGGCTCCGGAGCCACAGCAGTGGCTGCTTCCTCCTCCCATCATCCAGAGCATTTTTCTGCAGATAAGAACGCTTGTCGGGCCTTTCTGGTACAGTGGACTGCATTTTGAGCTGTAGCCCTTCCCACCAAGCGGGTCTTCATCATCTCACCTGTCTGTGGGCGAGCGGTCAGAATGGGCTCATGACTGTCCCGTTTGTCACTCCGTCAACCTCTTCACCTCCTCTCCAGGCCCTGATGCCATCCTGGCTCTCATCAGTCTACATCAAGGTCACCGTCCAGTCGTTGACGACGCTTGAGCTTCCTCTCCAGGTCGTAGGTCAGGCAGCTCTGGGTGGTTTTGCTGCTATATCGTTGTGTTTTTGGAGGGTTCAGTTGTTCTTCAGCTTGATTTTATTGCTTTTTTTTTAACAGCTGGTCTGGCGTGTTCCTCAAGCAGCCTCTGATTCTTCTACAGCAGACTGGTGGATTCTGTGATGGAGAGACGCCTCCTCCTCCTCCTCCATGCTTCACAGCCGGTATGAGCTTCTTTTCCTGGGATGCTGCGTGTAGTTTAGACCAAACATGTCCTGCCTTCTGCTGTCCAATTAATATTCACACACACACAACAAAGCAGAGTCCCTGATTGCCTCTTGTGACTGCTCCACAGCCTTTGACAGCATCCATGTGAGGTGGACTGTTGTTGCCATAGCAACCATGAATTCTCCTAACTTGTTATTTCTATGTTCTAACATTAGATGGAATGAGATGCGCGTTTTCCACAGCAGATTATGGAGATGAGCTGTTCCACTCTCTGTGGGGTGTGTGCATGTGGCCCTCTGGCTTTTTTGAATGTGGTTTTCAAATTCTGATTTATTATTTATCGAGTTTGATTGTGTGCATAAATGTGGTTTTAATCTTATATTTAGGGTTAGCCTGGTGGAATATACCAGATCTTGAATGTGAGTGCTCGATCATCTCTCCTCCCCTGATGTGCTCCAGCCTTCAGCTTCCTCACCAGTCAGTGTTACCAGTGACCGTCTCAACAAAAGTGCTTAAAAACGGTCATTGTTGGGCCACATGTGTCAGCATAACACAGCAGACCTGGTGGTCACTATGACGCTGTGCTTTAATATGTCCACATGTCAGCATGCTAGAACGGCGCCACCACTACATTAGGGTGGGTACTGGCAGGAAACAGAGAAACAAGAGGAGTCCTGCATGCAAAAGAAGGCGTCATCCACCTGGAGGCTCCGCAGGAGAGGCTCAGGCTGACCCGGGAGGCAGACATGTTCACAAAGCATAGAAAATTTACCAAAGACTTGTGCAACATCTGGCCGGCAGCTCTGGAGTGGCTGTGGCACTCCCTCCCCCCAGAACACTGGCAGCGGTGCAGCCTGAAGCTGTGATGGTCCAGATGAGGGGTCTGCTCCACCTCTGAGCTGGTGAAAGTGTTGCAGATGCTACAGAGCACCAGTTTCCACGTGCACTCTTCCTGACGCCTCGCTGGCGTGGGCAGAGGTCAGCTGATGCTAGCGGCTCCTGAGGTCTGCTTCAGTGTGGTCCGGTTATTCTGGACCTGTCAGTTCTGGGTTCTGCTCTCCGAACATCACGCAGCAGATTCTGGTGATCAGCCTCCTCATCCACACATGTAACGTAGATGCCCTGAGAACATCTGCAGGATGCGCATTTAAAAGCCCAAATCGTGTCCGTGCACGTGTCCTCATTCTCTAGCAGAACCAGGATCTTACTCTGGAACTGTGTCGGTGAGCCTCCAGCATGCAGTCCTGGGCCTGTGGGGCCTTTAAGGCGAGCTCCAGTGATGGTCTGGCTACGTTCAGGCCCAGTCGCAGGATGGGATGGCTCCTTCTCCTCCAGATGTGCCCTGTCCAACCCCTGAAAGGCGCTCTAGCTGTGTGGAGACCTGACCCGCAGCATCCCGCTTCACTCGGAAGTGGAGGCGCCACGTTTTGGATGCGCCTGAAGGACCAGGCGGTCTGCATGTGAGGTGATGGGCCTGGCTGGGTTAGTGGACCAGGAAGAGCTTCATGTCTGTAGTTCTTTGGACACATGCTTGCAAATATATTCTCTAAAACATCAACGGAGCATCTGACAGGTAATGCTGCTCCTCTAACGTGCTGCTCTGGCATGCCCTCAGTTTAGTTCAGACGTTCCCTCAGGTCAGGAGATCACATCCTGAAGAAACGTTGATCATGCTGGAGTAAACTAGTGTCCTCACTGGACTGATGCTATTCTCTACCATTTGATCATAGATGCTACTCTAACAACCATCTAGTGATTCTATCAGTGATACATCAGTTATCATCCATCAACATCACGAGAAAGCAAACACAAGTGCAACAAACGTCCGTAGTTCAATAGCTGAGTCTTCATCCCTGGAAGCAGAAACGTCTCAGTGACCAGGACATGTTTCAGCAGAAGCTCCTGGATGTGGACTTAAAGATATCTGGGTGTACGTTAGCCCACTGCTAGCCTGCAGTGTGGAGGCACGGCTCCGGGCAGTGAGAGGGTGGATGGAAGCCACCTCCACCTGCAGCTGAGGCCGTGCATTCCAGACTGGGTGGGTTAGGGAGCAAAGCTAGCTGTGCTACTACAATCACAGAGGGACAAACCCGACAGACAAACATCCCACCTTCACTCAGAACCAAGGCAGACTGAACTAGAGGGGCAAAGGAAACGGGCGTCTTGTAAGGAAGGAAAGAAGAAGATGGAGCACCTTTGTTAGGGGACAGGAACAGGAGGACCAGTTCAGGGTCCAAACTGCTTGGAAGACTGGTACTCACGGGGCATTTTAGGTTTGATGCCCTGGTTGTTGTAATACTCCACCACCTGGTTTGGAACCTCGGCTAACACGCTTTTAGCCAGAGCGGCTGGACTTGCCTGCAGACAGGAAGAAGATGGAGGAGAGAAGACGTAAAGAGCCAGCGGTCTCCTCTCCCTTTGCTGCTGCCGTATCTCCGTCTGCAGGTCATGGAGCAGCAGCAGCCAGGCTTTGGTGAGGGACGTCCTCATCCTTTCAGTCCACATCATGAACTCACGTGTTTGAAGTTCCGGAAGGGGACAAACTGGACGATGTCCCGGAGGACAGGTTCTCCTCTGGGCGAACACAGGATCCCTTCGCCTCCGTCCAGCAGCTGCATGTCGCTGAAGTCAGCATTCCCGACCCCGACGATGATGATGGACATGGGGAGACGGGAGGCCTGGACGATGGCCTCCCTGGTGTCGGCCATGTCGGTGATGACGCCGTCCGTCAGGATGAGGAGGATGAAGTACTGCTAACGGACAGAACCCAGAACAACCATCAGCGCTGCGCCTGAACTCAGCTGGACCTTCAGACTTCATCAGGAGGGTTTGAGGACTTTAAGGAGTGGATACCAGTAAAGTCTAGACTACTGGGAGAGTTGTGGCCTCTGGAGTTGTTTCAGAATCCCAGGTTGCACGTGTGGTAAACAGGTGCTGGGAATGAAAGGCTAGCCAGCACTGAGACCAGCAACTGTACTGGAGAGGTGGCCAGCACCAGTCCAGGAACGCCCTTGATTGTTGGGTGTTCAGGAGCCGTCATGCATGCAAGTCCAGATAAACACACACACACACACACACACACACATCCTCCAACTTCTGACTTTGTGAGGACTTCCACTGTGAGCACCAGCCAAAATGTCCTCACTTTGCCACAAGAAAGAATGTTTTGGTACTCGGTATGTAGCAAGTACAGGAACACACACACTCACACACACGCGCGCGCACACACACACACACACACACACACATACTGGATGTTAAATTATGGATGGTTTTCTTGTAGGAAGAAGGTTTGTGTGTGAAGAGTCGAACCATGGCCTCTTTGGTGTGGAGCTCCTGTGACGCAGAGCTAGCAACCTTCTGGATGATGGGGGCCACGTTGGTGGGTCCGTACAGCTGGAGTTTGGGGAGGCAGGCTTGGTAGGCTTCAACCACACCTTGAATACCTGCCGTTAAATCAGACACAATGGTCTGAAAATGGCCAACTTGGCAGCTCAGCTAATTCTAAGCTGAGGAGCAGTTAACCCCTGATGGTTAATATTAGAGTTGGTTCTCATAGTTCTCCAGTTAACTGTCAGCTGGACGCTCTTTTTTAATGCCAGTCAAACACTCACCTACACATTCTGGGTTCTCCTCATTAAAATTCACTGCAAAGTCATGTGAGACCTAGAGAGGAGAGGTGAGTTAGCATGTTGGTATTCAGAAGATCTCTGCTTCATGTGTCTCAGATGAGGAAGTTAACTCAGGAAGTTAACAGAAAGAGGACAATGGGGTCAAAAGAGTTCCAGATGTTTAAGCCAAGCTTTGGTCAAAGACCCAGAGGGTTGGGCTCCAGGAGCCGCTTCAGTGTCTGCAACCTTGTATGCTAATGAGGAGGAGAGAGGCGGGGCATTGTGGAGGCTGGGGGTGTGGCCTTGACCAGCTGGGGGCAGCAGAGAAGGGGGGGTGTTTTCACAGAGGAGGCCGATCTGTGCAAATTAGCCCAGCTGTGACCCCAGAGCGATGGGGTGACCAGAGAGCATGCTGGGAGCTGAGGGTTCAGATACCTTGTAGTCTGGAGGAACCTGAGCCCCGAAGCCAAAGGCTGGGAACATCTTGTCACTGTCAGGTGAAGAGAAGAAAGGTCACAGTTAGAAGTGGCTCAGAGGGATGGTGGGAGTGGCAGAGACTGGGCTCTGGTCTGGGGCAGATGTTCCTCACTCCCAGCAGATGAATGGAGGCGTCTCAGCAGCAGCCCTTCAGCATCAAAGCCAAGCGCTCATGCTAGGCTTCCCTCTGCTGAGCTCTGCTGTCACCTGGACCAGGTGTGAGGGCGCTGGGCATCCACCCACCTGTCGTAGTCCTGGCAGATCTCCCCCACGGCCACCAGAGCCTTCAGGTACTCATTGGGCTGGAACGGGTGAATGTAGTGGAGGGAGCAGCTGTTTCGGGGATCTCCATTTGAAGCTGTGAAATCAATGGCCACCTGTTGACACAGCAGCCGGTGAGGGTCAGTCAGGTCCCCCCCTGGTCCCCCCATCACTGCTCTGGGCCTGGGGCCTGGCTCAGGCAACCTTCTAGGTCCTCGGTGCTGCAGCTCCGTGTTTACACCTGAGCAGGGTTTCTGTCCCCAACCCCAACCCCAGGTAGGTTCCCTCACCAAGGAAACAAGCATCTCAGGTGAGACGAGGAGGACCACGACACTGAAGATGCCCCCCAGCAGGAACGTTGAGAACCAGGAAGCTTCAGGGAGCAGCCTGGAGGACAGGGTCTTGGTAGGTCCAACGCTTTTGCCC
>BJFM01004291.1:42564-70430 GCA_016586285.1 Arothron firmamentum | reverse complement strand
TCCTCCTCCTCCTCCTCCTCCTCTTGCTCCTCTTCCTCCTCCTCCTCCTCCTCCTCCTCCTCTTGCTCCTCTTCCTCCTCCTCCTCCTCCTCCTGACTTCCTCTGAAATGTCGGACTTGTACAATAACACAAGTCTTCCCACCTTAATCATTCATGGCGCTCTTTCCCGGCTTCCTAATGACTAATTTAGGGGAGATTCTCCGTGTCCGGAGCTTCTGATGGGGCTGCTTCATGGACCCGCTCCACAGCTCTGAGCACTGGCAAGGCCGTCTGTAACGAGCTGCTGCCTCCACCTGTAAAACGCCAGCGTTTGTGACTCCGCTTCACATCGCGTCCTTGATTTTGTCCTCAGGGCAGTTTTTTACCGTCTCTTAGAAATCACAATCTTTCGTTCCCTTCCCTTGATTCCCTTTTATTCGATGACGCAGCGGCCTCACAGGTGCCACCAGGCAAGAAGCATTCAGTGGCTAACGTGTTAGCTACGTATCTGTACGTTGTGGCAAACTTGCCTAAAAAGTAAGACCCCAGTTGTCTGCGGGTATCCTCAACCCGTCGACTATTCATTTCAGCCAAAGAGGTCTGTTTCTTCTATAATTTATAACTTATCAGTGTTAGGTAAGCTTGAAGAAAACACTCTTCCTGGTCGATGGTCGTGGAACTGGACGCCCGGCCGACACGGCGGGCTGAGGAAGCTGCTGAGTGCAGACCTGTCCATCAGCCAAACACAGGAAGTTAAGAATGTGTAAAAAGGGTTCGCTTCAGGCTCGGGCGTCAGCACATCTGCAGCGCCCGTAGCGCCGCATGCTAAAATACCAGCTAGCTGCAATCAACGTCAGGTCGCATCAGCGTGAGGCCGTCCTTGACTCTGCGCCATCTGCAGGAATTTGGGACATCTTTTGCGCCTCCCCACGCATAGCCCTGACACCTAAAAGCAGCTTCTGAGGAGGAACCGACAACCAAGAGTGTTTAGCCAGCAGCCGGGGTCAGAAGTTCACCACTCGCACACTCCTTGTACTTCTATCTTTGTCAGGACTTTCGTAGAACGTCCTCACTTTGCTTGTAGAATGCATATTGTGCTACTGAACACACATCAAAACACACACACACACACACACACACACACACACACACGCACACACGCACACACGCACACGGAACTGTTAACATCTGTAAAAAAATAAGTGCCATTGCTACGCTCCCTCTGCTGCCCCCATCAGGCCGCCCGCAGGAAGTGCTCCCTCTTTTCTTTTAAAGTTTCTTCATCATTTCCAGCAAACAAACGAACATTCCTCCTCATCCCTCCTCCTGTGCCAGGCTGCCCGGTCTGTCCATGCTGCAAAACAGATGTGTTGCCACGGTAACCAGCCCTGGTCAAAAAATGCGTATTTTCTGTTTATTTCAGGCTCTTGGGTTTCAGGCCGTCTACTGTAGCTGTTCATTCCACGCGGTGTTGGAGGGGTTTGGTCCGTATTTAAAGTGCATTATGAAGCGTCAAAGCAGGAAAAAAAAGCGTCTTAGCTCAGAGTCACATGACCCTCCAAACAGTCACAACCAAAGGAGAAGTCCTAATATTTGCCCCCCTTTTCCAAAGGCCTTTGTTCTCTGGGTTACATTTTGTGTTGATTTTTAACAGTCAATTTCCATTTTTTTCGCTAAAAAAAGTTCATTTTGAATCACCCCCCAGCTCCAACCTTCCTTTATCTCATAACACTGTGTAGCAAGTATCTTATTATAGCTCATGAATTATTTAAGGACAAGTGCTTTGTTCCCAACACACAACTGTTGACACGCAGCTGCGCGATAAATCATCTTTCACCGTTGATTCATGCTAATGTTATGCTGGTGCTGTTCGGGAAACATTTGGGTCTGACGTGATGGAGTGCTTCAACCAAAATTGCTTTTTCGACAGAATTCGCCGCATACTGTAAATCGGAAAGTTTCGTGTTGTTTATTGTTATTATTTTTTAATTTAGCGACGGCTGGATAACAGGATGGAGGGAAACAAAAACTGCAGCCACGCGTTGACACGAGCCGGTGCGTTCACCTCCAGGGCGAAACAGCCGTGCAAAAGACGGATGGAGAACGTCGTGATTTGACACAGCGGAGGTTTGTTTTATTATCATGAGGTAATTACCTCAGACCTTCAAGCAACCCGCTCCTCCCGAATACGCTGCCGCGCGCTAGCATTAGCGCTTCATTAGTTCTGGATAGGGCACGGCGCTAATTCACGTGTTTGCGTCACAGTCGTTAAAGGGAGGCGACTTACTCTGCTTTGCACAATGACATCATCCCAACGTGAGATAATCCTGGTTAAATATAGGCTGAGATTACAGGAAAGATTAGCGGAATATTCAGGATTAGAAGATGGAAGATTAGCTGTGACGGCGCTAGTGTCGGCGCTGCTTTCCAAAAGGGACCAGCCTGTTATGATTTTACCATCTTTAATTATTCTTTTCATCCCCAGGCAGTTTCAAGCATCCTTAGAACATCGCACAGAAATTCCCGGAGCCCAAATTTTTAAAAAAAAGTTAGCATTGCTTTGCAATTTAGGGGTTTCAGTCAACAATAACTGATTTCACATGAACGAACGAGAGGAAAACTGTTCATTTATCACTTCCTCTTTGGTGCTCTCGCAGCCTTAAAGGTTCTCTGCAGCTGAAATATTATTGGATGTCAAAATGTGCAAGCAAACAGTGGCGGTGTCCCCTCTCCCGCAGCTGCAGGCTCCCACGTTAGCGTACCTCCTGCTGGGATTCTGCTTTGCATTTTAACTCACCTGCTCAGGCCTGGTTTTTTTTTCTTGTTGTTGTTTTTCCACGGAGCAGTAGCTGCCCGGCTGCCGTTTTCCTGTGGCGACAGCTTAATCAGAAATCCATCAGTGGGTTTTCAGACGGTGCTGGAGCCTCTCTCTATTAAGGGCTTCAATTGAAAGTGTGAAAATTGATTTTCGTGGGGAGCCTGCATAGCAATCACCTAAACAAGGTGACATATTCTTCTAATTGTTGGAATCCACGTGGAGAGCGTCTCCTCTGCTCTTTTCCCGGCTTCCGTTGCTGGTGAAAGTCTGGTTTGGGCCACGCTGCAGCCCGCCGCGGTGCCCTTGATGGGCCCCTGCGACAGATTTCTGCACCGCTGGAACGGGGCGGCGAGGGCATCGGCGTGGCGGGCTGGCTGAGCACCTGGTGAAGAGCGACAGCTGGCAGTAGAAACCTGGATAAATCCGTTACCACCGGGCAGGAGGCGGAGAAGCTGCCAAACAGGAGGTCACGGCTTTTGTTGAGGTCGCTTCAGGCTCTTTTCCATTTCTCTCTCTCTCTCTCTCTCTCTCTCTCTCTCTCTCTCTCTCTCCTAATTGACTCCGCCCCCTTTATTCCATCCTTCCTGTGATTGTGATGCCGTTTTAGCAGTTTCCCCGTCTTCAGCTTCCATCAAGTGAGTTTAATATTTCAAGATTGCCTTCAGAGCTACTGAGCACATCAACACCGACTGAAATCACCGGGGCCCCCCGCTGGTGCACACCCACCACGGATGTGGTGCTGGAATAAAGAAGGAATAAAACACTTTTCTTGGCCAGGTCTCTCGCTCTTTACCCTTAAATGCTAGCCAAAATGCTCTCACTTTGCCAATTAAATGCACATTTTGGTAGTCACTCATGCATACTCCCAACCCTCCTGTTGGCGGGAGTATTTTTGCTAATTACTAAAATCAGTCTCTTTTTTTTGTCTTATTTCGCGCTGCAGGTTGACGTTAGAAGTTGTTGCTAAGCTATCTGCTCCCCCACACACCCTGTGGCCCTGTGGCTCCGGCCCTTTCACCACCTCCCCAACAGTTCTTATGCTCGATGGAGGTGCAAATTGGGATATCACTAAAAGTTAAATGCGGATCAGCGGCATAGCGGCTGAGTGTGGAGGGCAGGGGAGGCAGAATGATCGAAGCTGCGCCTTTCACCCCAAATAATCTCCATATATCAGCAACTGCAGGAGCGCCTCTTCACTGTTTTATTTTTTTATTTGCATAGCTGCTTTAGACTAGTCAGTTATTCAAAGTTATTTGAAATGTAGGCTGGAACGTGTGTTTTTCCCTCTCGGCGCCACGAGAGGGTCCAAATTTTGCAGCTTGGCTGAAAAAAAAAGGGCCAATATCACCGTGGAAACCTTCAGCCTGATACCAACTAGCCACTCGGGATGAGATCTGCCTCCTCTCACCAGTTTCCACCTCGCAAGCGCCACGTTCACACCTCAAAGACG
The DNA here is from genome assembly GCA_016586285.1 of Arothron firmamentum. Classification (NCBI taxonomy): domain Eukaryota; kingdom Metazoa; phylum Chordata; class Actinopteri; order Tetraodontiformes; family Tetraodontidae; genus Arothron; species Arothron firmamentum. Next base: position 66,183 of record BJFM01004291.1, on the reverse strand, counting down.
AGCCCACACACACACACACACACACACACACACACACAGACACACACACACGCTCGCGCGTTTAGGCACTCCCGCCCCTCCCCTTGTGTTCCAGGCTCACCTTCGGCATACTGTACCCGCGCATTCACACACACACTCACACACGCTTGACTTCGCCGCCGCTGACAGGATACATGATGGAGGCATCCACGGTGATTTATAATGAGTCACTTCAGCGCGGCGCCATTGCGGAGGAGGAAATTGAACAAACAGGCCGTGTTATCTGTCACAAGATGACCCAGTTCAAGTTCAAGAAGCTGCCTGTCGAGCACAATTGACTGCACCGCTGATATATTACACCTTAATGGCGGCAGGAAAGGTAAAAAAAACAAAGCTCTTAATGATTGCCTTCGCTGGCCGTGTGAAGGTCCTGTGGAGAGAGCCGGCACACAGCCTCTGAGGAACATTTAGTTTCAAAAATTCTGGGATTTTCATCACCAGAAGGCACAATTTAGGATGAAAAGTATTTAAATACTTCAACACACAATGTTTCCTCCTAAAACTGATTATATATATAGTATCAGGTCAACACAGTATTACATTTCTACTGGTATGTTTCATAATTAATGTGAATTTAATTTTGAAATACAGCTTTAGAGGGGTTTTTGTTGAATGCTTGTAGCATTTTGTAGACGGCCCCTGAGGGCTGATTGTGCGACCATGAGTCTGTTGTGGTTGTAGCTTATTATTTTTGTTGAAATGTTGCACCAGGGCATTGATTTGTAGAATAGATTTGTAGGGCTTGTCACATCAGAGGACCATCTGCAAATGGCAGCTCAGGTAGACGATGTGCGGTGGAGGGAAAAAGGTCTTTCTGCTCCAGAAGTGCTGAAAGATTGAGGTTTTTTTTTTAAATAAATGTGGCATGTATAATTCCGAATAAACAATATTTACGTGTCTATGTTTTTAACAGGCCTTAGGTTGCACGCATGATCCGCCAACTGGTGAAACAATATCTCCACTAAACGCCATTTTCTGCCGCCGTGAAGGCAAATTTGTGCGCGGAGGACCTAGACGGTCCAAAGACCGACATTTGATCTCTTTTCTCCCCACCGCGCCCAATCATGCAAAAAGCGCGTGTTCCCAGCGGAGGAGGTGGGGGTGGTGGTGGTGGTGGTGGGGGGGGGGCAAGTCAAACTGCAATCATTCCTCTTGTTGAGCAAAACCTTGAGGGCGACTTCAGCCTTGGTGAGAGGAAGAGGAGGCGGGCGTTGGTACTCAGACTGCAGACTCTGAAGCTCCCGCTTGTCTGGCGCGTCAGCGGGGACTCGTTCCAAACCGAGTGCTGCAGAAGAGCAGCTTTATCAGCCTTAGACGTGAACCAGCCGGCTTTTAAGAGCAAACAAATGTTGGTTTTTTTTCCTTTTTTTTCCTGCCAAGGGAAGCTTGCTTTGATGCCTTTGATGATAACTTTTAATCGCTCTGTTGACCTCTGACCTCCTGTGAGAGGCAGCAGGGAGAGTGGAGACATGCCCACAGGAAGCAGCAACAGTGGGCCGGGAACTGGAGCCGCTGAGGCGAGCGTCTGGATCTCGTGGGATCGTGACACTCACGGAGATGTAGCTCGTTAGCGGAACCTTTACGGAAGCGCGAAGACGCTGCAGCAGCATCCGGAATAAAAATACCAGCGCCGCTTCGCACCTTTTCATTCCGGAGGAAATCAGCCCATGATGGGACCCCAGGCGGCAGAGGCGTGACAGTAACACCGCCGTGATTGCAGCCGTTAGTCTGAATGATCCAGTCAGAACTGGGCGTCGCGCCGCCGCCGCCGCCGCCGGGGTTGGGCTTTCATTTCTATGTGAAGCTTTTCTGAGAGAAGAGGTTCGCCTTTGTTCGAGTTTATTTCTGCGGAAAACCCTTCGACTTCCCAGGACGCGTGAATGAAATAATGAGTAGGGCCGACAGATAGAAGGTCACAGATCGGCATCCTCTCAGGCAGTTATCTGGCTATTAAAATCACATCCACGCCCACACAGAAGCAAAACTAGCTCTCATTTTCTTTAAATGCACACGGCGGCGATTCTGCTCCGACCTCCTCTCAAAGGTCCACTTTGTGAAGCAAAGCAACAGGAGGTCCTCGCGCTATGCAGTCGAACTGATGGAGTTAAGCTAACGTTTAACTCTAACTGTGCAGCTGAATTTAGCTGCAGCTACACCTGCAGGACGTGTAATTACAGCTTAGTAACATGCAGGAGGTGCCAGCCAGGCAGACAGAAACACCTAAATCCACCTGTAAGCAAGCGTGCAACAGTATGGTTTCTTTGCATCAATGTTTGTGTTGTTCATCTCTCCTTAATGAGCATTTTTGGTGATAATAGACAGTGAACTGCCCTGACGTGACTGTTCCTCAGTAGGCAGCTGGCTGGAAGCCAAACCTGGCGTTCCTCCTGCAAAACCTCACCGATCGGCTGTGATTCAGACAAAGAAAAGACTCCAGAGAGCAATTAATGCAGAGGATGCGCATCTCCAGCGCCTGTTACTTGGCTGCCGCGGCGCCGACGAACCGCGCATATGTTGAAATAAATGCAGCGAGATCTCCCGGATCGCCCGATGAACGCGGAGCGATCGCGCCCGCTTGAGCTGTGTAGCACCGGCTTCCCCAGAAGATTTTCATTTTTAATCAAAGGGAGGATAGATCTCCTTGAAATAAAACACTTCTTCACTTCAAAGCCCGACACCGAGCGGTCGCCACAGAAACGTAACCCGAAGAACCGTATATGATTAGCTTAGCTAGGAACGATCCCCCCTGCTTCCATAATCCATCCCTTATAGTTTCCACTGGCAGGAAATCAATGGGCTGCCCGTTACGGAGGCCGTGCCACTGTATCAACAGGACGGGACCTGAGGAAGATTCGATTACGGGGCAGCAGGTGAAGGTCCATCGAAAGGGATGGTGGCGGCTTTGAAGGGAGCGTCCCGGTTAGCGAGAGGACAGGAGGAGGGTGGACGCTGTAAGGAGGAGGCTGCCCGGCTGCCCATGTTATCTCCACACGTCTAAAGTACAAAATATAACAAAACAAACACTTAACAGGGAAGGACCGTATATTCCAGACTATAAGTCGCACTTTTTCATAGTTTGGCCCGGGGTGCGACTTATAATGTGAAATTATTAAAATAAATAAAATAATTTCACATGTTCGTTATGACAGCTGCACAAGGGCACTTTATGCTTTATTACCGGTGACTTATAAAGATATCTGAGAAAGTCTGAACAAAAATGCCCTCAAAAGGAAAATCATATTCTACAGATTACAATCTGCAATTTGTGAAATATGCAGCCAAGAACGGAAAAAAAAAGAGGAAGTGGCGCTTCCTCTACCTCCGGTGTTGGTGGAGTTGTTCAAAACGACACCAAGGTTGAAGAATTTAAGGTATTTTAGTAATTGGAAGTGAGATTGAGAGTTTTTAAGCATGTTCTTTATATTATTATTATCTGAATAACTGTTAAAATGTTACGCTAACGTAACATTTTAACACTTAACAGACAGGTATTCAGTTCGTTGTCGGTGCTTCATGTAGCGGAATAGCCATCAATGTGTTACCTATTTAGCCTGTTGTTTTCTATTCTATTATTATTATAAATTGCCTTCCAAGATGAAATGTCTGTTCTTGGTCTTAGATTTTGTAAAATATATTTTCCCAAAAAATGCGACTTCCAGTCCAGTGCGACTTTTTTCTCCTTCATGATGCATTTTTTGACTGATGTGACTGACGCTCCGGAGCGACTTACAGTCAAAAAAAAACGGTTAAAAAAAAAAAAGTTAAAGGTTGACCTTTAACTGTAACAGTGTCCAAGATCCTGATGCTCAAAGTGGATTCTGACCCTGAACGCAGCACAGCTCTTTTCTCCAGTCGGCCGTCCAGAGAGTGTGTCTGCACCCTAAATCGCTCTTCCCACCCTCGCGCTGGCGTATCCAGAACGCCTCCACGTGCGCTGGACGCAGAAGCTAATCAGCATCGCTGCTGCAAACCGTTAAACGCAGTCGTTTATTGTAGCTTCCTGCGTTAAACAGCATCCGTCAGCAGTTGGGAACTCCGTCTGCAGCGCCCTGCCAGGCTGTTTTTTTTTTGTTTTGTTTTACAGTGCCCGCTGTAAAAGGTAAGAACCGTTATTGTGAGATCTGAACTATCAATCTCTGTTTTTACTGCAAATGAACGCTTCGGGAGGATGAGGTTGGCAGCCCTGGAGGCATCCTATCAAATTTAGGCTTCCCGACACAAAGAGAGGGGAAAAACCTCTTTGTTTTAGTGTTTACCAGAATTATGTCCACAGGGCAGAAGAAGATTTTACTCTCCAGAATGGAAGGAATAGTTAACATCTGAGGCCTGGAAATGAGAAAGAGCAGCTCCAGCGTCTGACCCTAGGCCTCTTTGGCGCCTGGGGGAGACATCTGACATCATCGCAGACACGTGAGGAACCTGTTGAAGAAGGAGGCTCCTCCAGGGCCCTCACACAGAGACAGACGTCTGCCATCTGACGCTAGGAGTGCTGATTTTTGGTGACCGCTAAAGGCAAAACTGCCTTATACCAAATCAGATACCGTCTGCAAACTGCGACCCGGCCGAGTATTTGAAATCAATGCAAAGGAGAAAATGTTCCTGAGGAGGCTCCGTCGTCTCAGGCTGCAGCCCGATCAATACGACATCCTCGTTAGCGGGACAAATTATCCGCCGGCCTCCGCCTCGCTCTCCCTCTCTCTCTCTCTCTCTGTGCTCAGCTCGTTTCTAATCACACCTAAAGGGGGGAGATCTTCATTGAGATTAATTGCATTCCTTGGAAGTCGGACCCCCGCCTGCCCGTTCTGGGCCCCCACCAGCCCCAGAGAAGATCGCTTTAGCTTGGGTCGGAGTCTGCCGGAGACGGGAGAGGGAGCCGCAGGAACTGTACTGCAGCAGAGCAGGGAAATGTGTGTGTGTGTGTGTGTGTGTGTGTGTGTGTGTGTGTGTGTGTGTGTGTGTGTGTGTGTGTGTGTGTGTGTGTGTGTGTGTGTGTGCGTGCAGGAGGCAGTCTTTCTCCCCAGCTTCTTCATACGCCACGCCTGAGTGGCTGGCCGAACTGACAGCCGAGCTTCCCAGGCCTCCCTGGCGGCCATCCTCTCCAGGTTGGAGGGTCTTGTTGCCATGTGAACCGCCCAGAGCCGCACGCGCTAGGCGGCATCCGCCGTCCCTCCTGCCGAGCGGCGGTGCTCGATAATCGCACCTGCTGCTGCTCTCACATCAGAGAAGTTCACCCTTGATGCTTTTTTTTTTTTTTTTTTAATATTTCTTTGCTCGACAACTACGGTCTCTGAGTCGAGCGCTAGCCTGCAATCACGGTATTTTTGGCTGCTTTTTTAGAGGAAATCAACGTCAAATCAGCCTCACGGCTTCAAAGCTGATTTATCGGATGACGTCATAAGAAGAAATACACCGAAAAGATAGAAAAAATGGACAAAAAAGAAAAAAGACTAGACTTAAAAAGATATTACTGTGCAGAGCACAAACAGTACGCACGTCATAGTAATGCTTTTGTCCGTCTTTTCCTTTTCTTCTTTGAAACTTATTTTGCTGCAGGATCCGCTGTGAATTGCGGAGCGGCGCCTCGAGGCTTAAGAGCGAGGCCGTCACGACTCTTTACCGCAGCGGCGCCCGTGGCTGTAGTGACGAATCGGTAGCGAATCAAAAATGCAAACGACGCTGTCGCTGCCTCACACGAACATGCACCATCGCATTTAAATCTCAGCGAGATTATCCGGTCGATTCGCCGAAGTCATTCAGCCAGGAAGTCTTTGTTTTGGTTTCTGTCTGTGAAACGCTCAGACTCACTGTCGCCCCCTCGCCTCAACATGCGGTATTACAGAAAAAGATGGCTGCCAGATTCCACCCGCTGAGGCAATATATTTAAACATTTAGTGGAATCATGACCTCGTCTAGAAACAAAACTCTATACACCCACTGGCCTGATAGTCGAGGCGCTATAACACCATAGCGAAACCCTGAAGGATGCCAACAAATCCATTCTACAGGAGGAAGATAAAGGCACATGGCAAGAAAATTAGATGAGCTCCATCCCCTGCTCGGGCTGCTGCTCATGTCTCCGTTGCTCGTCTCTGTAACCTCTGACTGCTATCATCTTTTAATATCAGAAGACGCGTCCGCCGTGGCCGGGGCCCGAGGTCGGTCCGGCTGTGATGAAAAGACGGCGTTCACCGTCTCGTTCTTATCGCTCGCTTTTCTCCGCCAACAGAAAATGAAGCGCCAACAACGGGAGCGGGCTCTCGGCCGCGACGGGGCCTGCAGCGTGGGCTTTTTAAAACTTGTAATAGCCGCAGTCTTTGAAGTGAAGGTGATTCTTGTTTAGGGTGGACTATATTCAGGGCCGCGCTTCGCCCCCCCCCCGCCCGTGTGGCGTGCGGTAACAGCGCCACGCTGATCTCCTCCAGGATGAAGGTGAGCGAGGATGACAGGCGGTTAAACGCCTTTTCACCTGCGGGGGATTCTCCCAGCGCAAACGCCCAGGTTTAGACAAATGGGAACGAGCCGCCGCAATTACGTCCCGCGACCTTCAGGCGGAGCCGCGCGATGGAGCCCTCCCTGTCCCCCCCACCCCACAGATCTAACGTTCATCCAGCGATCGGCGTCAACAGCGGTTCCTCACCCCGTTTATGGATCGCAGGTAAACCATCATCACTCTTTAATCGCCTCGCGGGAAAATGCACGTGGAAGTTTTCCCAGAGCTGAACGGGGGAAAATGCAACTAATAAATTCTGCATGCGATGATTAAATTTAAATACAGAGGTCAAGAACTCTCATTATTTGCTCTGAAATATTAAAATACTGTTAATATTTCATGCCGCCGCATACGCCGCGCTGAATTAATTCCAAAAGAAGAACGTTTGCAGCGTTTCAGGCTGAAATTTTCCGCGCGTCCACTCGTGGTTTGTCCTTATCGCTCCCACACGGCTGGAACGTGTTCAGAAAAAAGGAAATCTCAAATACCAGAACATCAAGTAGCCATTTGTTTGAAAAAGAAAGGCCTTCGACACCTTTAAGAGCCAGCCTCCGCGACACGACAGGCTGTGTCGCGCGCTGATAATTTGGCCTAGAGCTGCTAATCACTGCCTAATCACCCTGACGCACTCCATCGCTCCGCCTGATCGATTACGCGGGGAGACGGATGGACTCCACGTGTCTTCAAACGGCCGGCTTCCCATCAGCAAGCCGGAGATGTTCCACCAGCGAAATCCAATTCTCCGGCGCTCGTCCGGCCCTCTCGCGTTAGCGCCGTCGTTGTTAGCGCCGTGACTGATGAGTTCGTGACCCGGAAAGCACCAAAGACCCCAGAAAGAGGAGGCGGCCGATCGATAGCCGCTGGACTGGAAGACTGGCGGACCTTTCTTCCATTTTGAGCGATCGTCGTACGCTGACGACTGAATGATTTGGCGTTTATGATGTCGCATGGATCTGGAGGTGTGACTACTTCCTGGCTGCGCCGCAGATACATCCAGCTCTCCTCCAGGTGTGGAGGAGGCCGCTCAGCCGCGCAGATCCAGTGTTCCTTATCTCACCTTACTGGAGCAGAGAGCCTTCAGGTCAGAGTCTCACCAGGAGACCTTCACAATAAAAGCAAGAGATTTTCCAGGAGCTGGGAATATATCAGCATTATATCATTGTTGGTGTTAATCATGGTATAGTTTGACATTTTTGGGCTATTTTAATACACTCCCACATGCTACCAGAAGCTGAAGGTAGAATTTAGAATTGATTATCCGCATCTATCGTGAGTCAGCAGCCTTTGAGATGAAGGACACAGAAAAGATAATACAGCAACTTCTCAGGATTATTTATTTATGGATTATTTCAGCCAGCGGTGTTGTGCGTGTTAGCCCGTTTGTGTTGGCCGGGGCTTCCTCCCGACACGGGACAATTTCACCGGAGAATAAATGAGACACGCGTTCGTTTCCCACCCCCCAATCGTGCGCGTCGGCTCGCGCCTCAGCCGTGACTGACGGCGTGTGAGGAGAGGCTAATGAGATCCAGGAAGCGGCCACGGGACTCTCCCGCGTCTGTTTACTCCTCCCCGACACATAACTCCTCACGGCAAACGGGACGTCCGCGTCAGACGCCACTTTGTCCCTCGCCCGCTCGCCCGCTCGCCCATTCACACCGCCAGAATCCCTCTCTGGTCTCCTGTCGGCTCAGATTTGCACGCCGCTCCTCCGCTCTGTTCATTTCCCTCTCCTCGTCTTTCCTCACCTGTCCTTGTGCTACCTGTTCCCCGCCCCCCCTCCCCTCCCCTCCCCTCTCGGCTGAGCGACTCCTGGAGATGGACGTAATGAGACAGGTGCACGCGGGGAGGCGGGCGGAGGCAGCGCTGCCGAGCCGTGCAGCCGTAAACAAGGTGAAAAATAATCAGGCGAGGGTGGGCCGCGGCTCTCCGAGGGCCTGCCGCAGTCAGCCACACAGCTGCACCACAATACATCACTTTCTGCTTCAGAAATGACTTTTTTTCCCCCTTTTTTGCCTTCAGTCAGCTCTCGTTAGCTTCCCTCCACTGTTGGGCCGTTGCTTTTTGTTCGTGCTGACACCCGTCCTGATTTAATACTGACTCACCCTCTTGTTTGCTGTTTACAGACGTGATTATTCCGATAAATCCTGTCTTATGTCTCAGTGTGTGACCTTTGTGGATACCAGCGTAAGATCAACTTTCAGTGTTTTGTGTGTGTGTGTGTATGTTCGTGTGCATGTGTGTGTGTGTGTGTGTGTGTTGCTACCAAAACATTCCCATGCCAGGCCACCAGTTGGCGGTTATGCGTAACACAACAAACGCTCACAGACAAACGTGCATATAAAGATAAAAGGTGGATAGTGTTGTGATTAACCAGTAATTAGCCTCAAGATGCTACTTCAATGACTAGGTAACACAGGTTTCTGCTAATCACCACATGCTCATTAAAGGTTCCCTCTTTTTTCTTTTTTTTTTTTATCTCAGGCTGTTCAAATGTTAAAACAGATGAACAGAATCCCAGTGAAAGTGGTCCTAGAAACCGTGAGCGCAAACAGATACACAAAGCATAAAACCAAAGGCTTTATTCCAGTTTAGAGGGTATATAAATCCTTCCAAACAGGTCGGAGGTGGGACCCAGAGAGCTCTTTCAGAGCTGGGGGTCAGCGGCGATCGTGCAGATGCAGCAGGAACCAGCCTCCGAGTGGGATGGCCTGCCCCCGATGGACCCCGGAGGTAATTAAGCCTGGTCTGTGGGCGGCCTTTCAACTCTTAAAACCACAGAAACGTTAAGGCCTTCCTCGGGCCCGCCGGCGCCGCTTCCACCACGCGGCGGATGGATTGCCCTCTGATGCGCCGTGAAGCCGTTCGCTTCAGAGTATTTATTCTCATTTGCGCGGCTTCGCAGCTATAATTCAAGTTGTCTGGAAAAAAAACAAAAAAACAAAGCAAATTAATGAAAAATCCATTCTGGAAAAGTCGGAGAGACAAACTACCGATTAAACGCTCGTCCTCAGCTGCATCAGGTATTAAATCATCGTATTTGTGTTTGTGTTGTCTGCATGTATGGACTCCCAGGAGGAACCAAGATGGCTGTATTTGATCTTAACAACAGTGAAAAAAGAAAAACACAATAAAGCGAAGTCGACGCGATCGTTGCTCGGCTTGTCCCGCCGCTGTTTTTCCCCCCAGCCGGCACTATAATCAAGGCTGCAGAGGCCGAATCGATCCGGCCATCCAGTTCCGCTGTTAAACCATTTATTAAAACATCAGCTGCTCCGTCCTGGTGGATGCGCGGCCAGTGATTACCTTTGCAAATCAATTCGCCAATCAAGTCGCCGTAATTGATTGGATGTGAGTCCGCGGCTCCGGGATCTCGTGATTTCGGAGGCTCGTGAAGGTCGGGCGCTCGTATCGGCTTCCCTTCGGATTCCTCCTCCTCTCTTTCTCTCTCTGTCGTTTGGATGAAGTACAGTTAACACGGTGGGATCGATGGAGGTGGGATTGGATTTATGTTTTGGTGGGATGCCAGATTGTGATTGCGATTACTTTTTGCCGAATTTCTGCGCACGGCCGGGTTGAGATAAAAATCGCACTCTGTTTTGGGAGATTTTAGGGGAAGGAAAACTCTCCCGAAGCCGAGAGATCTCGCCCGACGTTTGATTTCCCTCGCTGCCATCAGAGTTTTGATCAACGCGCAAGCGATCGTGGAGCCTCATCGGCCGCAGCCGTTTGCACGCCAGCCGCCGTTTTTCCAAACGCAGATGGGATCTCGCCATCAACGACTCTTCCTCGAGTTGGAAACCAATCAAAGGCTGGGCCTGCTGCACCAGCGCAACAGAAATCTCAGACAAACAAGTTTCACCGTCGCCAAAAGTCCCTGCGGCCTCCACGCGTCCGCGCAATTAAAGCTAGCTCGCCCGCGCGGCGGCACGCGCTTCATTAAAAACGCTTAGCGTTAAAAACTCTGGCTGAATCTGTGAACTGGACATTAGTGGCGGCATCCTCGGAGGCCACTAACACAGGCTGCCTTCCCCAAGAAGGCAATTATTCATTAAATTAGTGTGGAAATGAGGCTCTGCTGATTGTGTACTGATGAATTACAGCGGCCAGTCATTTGCACGGTAATTAAAGATTGGAGCTCGTCACTGAACTATAAGCATAAATCACTTTTGCTAAGATGCCCCTTTGCCTCGGAATCTGCTTTCACTTCAGACTTGAACTCAAACAGGTCTCTAATGACAGCCATTTTCTACTAGACCAGCCGGCTGGTCCGAAATGCGCTTTCGGGGACTCGTAACGTCAAATTTGAACTCTGGTTTAACGTAAATGTGCGGCTATAGGCAATGAAAGAGCTGAACGGTCCAAGGTCCCAGAGCTGATATCTCAGGAGGGTAACGGGGACCAAAGATCCAGTTTTATTGTACTTTTTAAGCGGGAAACAGCAAATGAGATTTCCTCTCACTCTTACCATTGTCCCCCCCCCCCCCCAGAGTTGTATAATTTGCTGCTCAAAATGGGATTAATTTGCAAAGTTAACTGGGCAGCACTGGAAGCCAGAGCGGGCCAGTTGTAGCCCGACTGCTGCGTCATTTCACTAATAAGTGCTTCATAACAAAAATCACATTATTCTGAACTGTGCAGTGTACAAAAATGAAAACAAATCATTGCTTTAAGCAGATTATACTGCCGGTAATCAGCATAAGCAGCATATGTGCGCGTAAACACACTCCGGGACTCACCGAAAGACTCATTCCCATTTCCTCTGATTATTTCTCCTGTTTCTAAGCAGAATTCTTCGCAGCGTTGGCTGGGATGGCTGCCGTCTCCAGCGGATTGCTGGAGCTCCGAAACAAGCGCCACGCTAAAGGCAAAAAACATTTGGTTTGGGCTTTGTAGTTCAAACGGTTGAATCGGTAGCTTCAGCCGCGCCTGGATTTACGCCTTATTTCATTTCCGTGCCAACAAAGTAAAAGCCACAGTCCCTGCCAAGCGACATTTGTCATTGTGTAATTAAGAGAACCAGGAATGGCTGAAGGAACTCCTCCGCTGGGACTGCGTTTGGTTTGAGCGACTCGCGTGGGTGGAGAGAGGAGCTACGCTTGCCAGAGGAGCGCTCAGAACTCCTCCAACACGCTGAACGCCCAGGGGAGCGAAGGCAAAGAATTCCTCTTGGGTCCCCCCTCTCTCTCTCTCTCTTTCTTTTTCTCTCTCTCTCTCTTTCTCTCTCTCTCTCTCGGTTTCCTGCCTTTCTTGCTCCCCCTCATCTCTCGCTCCCTCTCATTTGGTTGTGGGAATTCATCACGGGATATCAAAACCATTCAAAGCTTCGCTGCGGAAACGAAGGCCCTGGATCCCCGTGGATAACTGGTTTCCGGGTGGTGCCACCATCCCCACTGAACCTACTTGACTCCCCGTCCCCCCCACCCGCCACCCCCCACCCAGCAGCACGAGAAGCGCCTGAAGAAGAGACAAGAGAAATCCCTGCAGACGGAGGGAACATGATGAGCGCGGGAGGACGCAGCGGCCTCTTCCAAATTCATGGAATTTACAAGCTTTGGATTTGCTTTCAGTCCTTTTCATCTGTTTGGGGAGCATTCGTTCGCATTGTTTCTAATACTCAAAAACAGCCTTGGAGCTAATAATCGGGTCCAGCTCCCCTGGTTTCAGCCGTTATAGACGTTTACCCGTCAGAACAAGTCAAAAAAATAAATAAATCAGTGACAAATTGCCCTCAAATGTCCAAGATTTGGCATTTTTGCTCCACAAAATAGCCCCAAAATGCTACTGTAGCACTTCAACAGGATACAAACTCGAGCTAAAACTCGACCTCCAGCTGGTCGATTTAACGTTTTTAACGAGGGATTTGAGGGTTCCTCTCTTTGAGGGTTTAGATAAGCCGGCTAAATGCACTGAAAGAGGGCGATCGGTGTGTCAGGTAAAGATCAAAGGCTGAAGAAAGGCTGATCTTTGATGACTCAGAGGATGCTCCTAAAACACGATCACACTCCAAAACCAAGTTCATCGAGTCTGGTATTTGTGCTATTTGTGGTTTAAGTCAACAACACAAGCCAAACACACACACACACGCACGCACGCACGCACGCACGCACGCACGCACGCGCGCACTTGTCTGCCACCTATTTTGAACCATTCAAGGGCCAAACGGCTTCATCAGTCCCAGGTGGTATAAATAGAGGAGGACCTGAGTGAAAACAGGTGTGTTGAACGGTTGGCACCACCTCAGCAGCTGCGTCAGTTCCAGTAATTAGGCCCCCACCCTCAGAAGGCCCTGGGTTCACACCGCTGCCACCTCTCTGAGTGCAAACCGGAGCGCGCTTCCTGAGAAAACTCAATTTCCGTTCTCTTTCTGTCTTCTTTTCCTTCACTCACGCTGGCGGAGTGTTAGCGTCGTCAATTTTAATTAACCCCACCGTACCTTGTGCAACTCCATCCCGCTCACGTGCACCACAAACCCCCAGCAGTCTGACTCTTCCTGCCGGGCGTTGCTCTGACGCATCTTTCAGAGGGCTAAATACTGCCGCATTTTCCACGCTTGCTCCGACGGGGACAGAAAAACACCCTCGGTTGTCACCGGCAACCCGGCAGCGCGGCTGCACACCTGCATCAGTGGTTTGAAGCGCTAGCTCCTGACTGCGAGGTTAAATATTAATAGACTCTGCCAGCGACTGGAGTGTGCCGGCGCAACTTTTTCAGCCGGCCTCAGTAATTGGCTGAAAGTAACACAGATGAGTTCAAGCTCCTCGCCGTGCTGGAGGTTCAAATTAGAGCTTCACAGACTCCAAATAGCACCGGTGACTGAGCCAGAAGTGGCGTTTCGCAGCTGTACTTCCCCTCAGCAGCCGTTTCTTGTCTTTTAAACCCAAATCTTGGGCGGTTTAATATCCCGGTTGCTCTCGTCGTACTGGGGAAGCTGGGAGACGTGTCTGTGGTGGCCACAGGGGGAGGGACACGCTAAAAGGTGCTCTGAAGTCCCGGCTCAGTCGCGCTGCCGTCGGAGCCGAGAGCTTCCCGAGCCTCCGCACCAGAGGCTCCCGGCGCCATCTGCGGCTCTGGCCGCAAATCTCCGCCTGTCTGCTGCGGCGATACGAGCCCCCGGCAGCTCACCGTTGCCACGTCAACGCTTCTGATGGAGATGCCAGCGCCATGTCTGGCCAATGGTCGCCCCCCCCCCACCCCACCCCACCCCCAGCGTCGTTGATGAGAGGAGAGGACTAACTGGAACACACTCGCAAAGATGTTGATGTATATCATATGACAGCACGCGTCCCTTTAAGTTACGTTTCATGCATGCACGTGCACACAAGGCTAGCATCGGCCTTGCGAGGTGTCTCCCCCGCGCGCATCAGAAGCGATGCGCGGCTCAATGTCGCGCTCAAGGACGTTTGACACCTACACCGGTGGGAGAGTCAAACATCCCTTCAGATCACAGGACATCGGCTTTGCCATCCACTTTCCAACACACGGGATTTCTTTTTCTCCTTATTCTTGTGGAGCTAGCTGCTAATGGCCGTTAGCTGGATGTACGTCGGCGCCTGCGAAACAAGTCTGGGCCGTGTCCTAGAGAGAGGGGATCAGCTACTAATAAATCCCCACCACTTCAAACGCTGGTGATTAAACCACGAACAAATGGCTGTTGGAAGAGGGGGCAGGGTCACGGCGAGCTGGGGGAGAGGGGGTCGTAGTCATCAGCATCCGTTTCATCCAGACGCCATTAATGAGGCGCTGCCACGTTCTACCGTGTGTGACAGCGGGCCAGATCTTCAAATTCTGCATTCATGCATTTTCAACCAAATGCGACATTTGGGATTACCGTTGGTTTGGCGATTAGAAGCCCCCCCCCCCCAGATCCGAGGACCAGGGTCAAAAAAAGTCCAGTGGAACGGAATCCATTGGTATTTTCACTGGTATCGCTTTTCCCTTTAAACTCGCACCGGAAACCAGGCTGTGGCGGGGCTCCTCGCCGACTCCCGCGGTGGTTTCCACCTCCTCCCGCCTGCGGAGGAGTCAGCTCCTGCCTCCAAATAGAGTTGTAGCGACGGGAGAATCCGGGGGGGGGCTTAAAGAACAAACGGAGAGGCCAAGTTGGAGCGAGACGGATCAAGTCCGGGAGATTAGAGCCGTCAATCCCGGCGTCCTCGGGCCCCCTCGCGGGATCAAGCGCAAAGTCGGAATAGAGACGGAGGAACTTTTCAAGCCCAGTCCCGCCACGCTCGCCTCCCGTTTCCAAGCAGCGCCAGGACCGGGGTTGAGAGCGCGCCTGAGCCGGGGTGGGTAGGTGAGGCGCTGGAGAACTTTCCCTGAACTCTCGCCGGCTTTACGTCTCTTGCTTTCATCTCGGGTCACTGTCAGTAGAGGGTTTATCTCGTTAAAACGGCCCGGAGATGAAACGGCCACGATCGCTGCCAGCGCTAAAAGCCCTCCTTATTTGCTCCTCCAGACATCTCGGAGAGTTTTCCTTTGTGCTAAATATGGATCATTTCATCCTGAGTTGCAGTAAACCTCCATACCTGATTAATTAACTAATTAAGGCATAAACAGCGTGGAGGAAATTCATTTTTTCACGATTGAAGGAGTAAAATAAGCAAAGCCGAGGGGCGTAGCTGGTTACATTAGCGGAAAAACACCAGGCGCACCTAATCAGCCTGTTTGGATCAGTCAGATTAAGACGCTGTCAGAAAAAAGAAAAAAAAAACAGGCGCTGACGAACTGACAAAGGACACATTCATTCAACTGATGTGACACAAGAAATATGACAGTTATTAAAATGGCTGGCTTTCATGACAAGCCTGTGTTTTCTCGCCCGTCTTATTTGGTTTTGTCAGCCTCCCCGCGTCATTGTCGGAGCAGAACCGGTTTTATGATAGCGAATTCATCCTGGCCTGCCCAGATAATAAAACTGGAGCGTGAGGGAAGACACAATGGCCAAAAAAAAAAGGCTATCAGAGTTTTTGCATTCTGCAGGTGAGCGTGATAACGCTGACGGCTCACTCACATCTCTGCTTTGTGGCGGCAGATGTAATACTCGGCAACATCTCATTTGCTCCAGCTTTTACCGGGTTTCATCCAATCTTTAGCTTTTCAATAGAAACAGGAATTTGTGTCACCGCCCAGGACAATGAAGACGCGGCTTTGAAGACAAAGTCGCTGGCGCAGAGACGGCGCGCTGCCGCAGAAGCGGCCGCTCTTTGTAGCCCTGGCTCTTTAATTCCAGTTTTAACTCGCAAAAGCTGGCGTCTGCTAAAGTAGAGCTTTTCTGTGGGAGGGAGACACTGTCCTTCCAGCGCATCCTGGGTCGTCCCCCCTGGGCCTCCAGGAGGCATCCTAACCAGAGGACCGAGCCAGGTCTCCGTGTTTTAGTCCATAGTTCCGCCCTTCGCTAAGTACCTGTGGGACTCATACGGCCTGTTTTGGTTTTTTAGATTTTTGAGGGTTCAGACTTCAAATGCTAAGCGTGGTGGTGGTGGGGGGGGGACTAATTTGACATGGCAACACAGGAAGTGAGGTGTTACATGTGCACCCGGAGATGAACCCCCCCACCCCCTCTTGAAATCCGACACTGCGCTGCCGGGGGGGGGGGGTCGTTTGGCAGGAGCTTGGGGAGGGGACAAACATGCAAGATCTATGGTGGAGCTAATTAGAGGTGTCTTAGCTTTACCGACAGAAGGAGGGCCGGATGACGACCATCACATCAGACGTAGTCGCTGCGCGCGCAATTGGGGAGGCGTCCTTGATCAAATTCCCCCTCCCTAAATATAGCCATAACACCCCCCCAGGGCGGTCTTGATGACACGGATGGATGCAAGTAAGATGCATGGCTGTAGTGCATGTAATAACAATAACGAACGCCCTCGGAGGCAGGCTGAGCATTAGCGTGCTAGTTGCCCGTGCATGTAGCCTTTTTTTTTTGTAATGCTCAGCTCGGTGTCCAAACCTCCAGGCAATTATCCTGCCTGAACGAAAGCACAGCACCTGTTGATTAAATCGACTAATGTCCCCTATATTTATTCGCAGCATCGTATTTTTCATTGCGGGCTTTTCACAGCGCTGGAATGAAATTACTCGCACCCACGCTACATATTACACATTCATCCAAAGCACTGACTTGAGATATTGTGCAGATCTTCTTCACAACACTGTCATGTCGCATGAATAAAAGGTGTTTGCGAACCAACCTGCTCGGAGCCACTAGGGGGCAGTATTAACAGTGGATCGTTAGCTCTGTGGCTCTTTCATGGCTGCGATACTTTCGTTCGTTCTTGCCAATAAAAGGCCAATTACTCGCCCTTACTCACTATCACCCCTTCAGGCAGAGAGTGCTATTACAACAGCCGATATGCTCAAAAGTATATGATGATAAAGTTGAGCAAAGAATCATTGGATGGTTGCAGTTCATTTCATAGCTGTTAGCTTTTAGAAAAGTAGAAACTTTCCACATTTTTCTCAAATCTTTCTCGAGTTAAGATGATGTTCAACCCGAGGCCGCCAATTATTTATTATATAACTGACGGAGCTATAATGCAATTATATCAAATGATGCTAATTTGTGGTTTCAAAGCTTCTGGAAGGGTCTGACAGACGGACTGGTTCTTTTTTCTGCTACTTTCTGCACTGACTGACTGAAACACTGGTGAGGTAATTTTGCCACCGGTTGCTAGGCAAACCATGGCGGTTAGCGCTAGCGAGATGAGATGACGAGTTCAGAATCCCAACTCACGCTGACGGAGGAGCACATCCAGTTGGTGTGAACAAAGGCAAACGCACCGATTTCAACACCGGCCTGGATTACCCCCAACCCCCACCCCCGCCCCCCCTCCATGATTTGCATTCCCGGCCGCGCTTCCGCGTCTGACGGCTAATTCTGACGAGTCCTTTTCTGCTGCGAAATGAATAACTAAAATGCGGCGCGGTGCTGATGACAGCAGCGGCGCTTTGCAGAGGGTCTTTGTAATGAAATTTCTTCTCCCGCAGAATCGATGAGTTCCTTTCCCCTGGTGGAGTGTGTAATTACAAAACCCTCATTAGATTATGAAACTTTACAGCATATGGTGAGAGGAGGAGATGCTTTTGATGTGCTCTTGTAATGACTGCAGCAGAAAGGGGGGGCTGGGGGGGGGGGTGTAAGGGAGAGACGGATGGCTGCCTGCGTTTGAATTCCTTGAAAGAAATCAAAGCTTTGATTTGGTTTTCGATATTCCGCCGCTCCCCACCCGCCCCCATCACCCCCCATCACCCCCCAACACCCCCCGCCCTAAGAGACGGTCTCCAGCTCCTCTGAAGTGACTCGGCCGCCAACTCAGAGTCTCCCTCTGACTTTGGAAGCATGAATCTGTTGGGACACCTGGAGGCCGGGGGAGGCCGGGGGGCGGGGGGTGTCACGGCCCTTCCATGCGTGCGAGGCTGGAAGGAGGCGGAGCGGCTCCTGCGGAAGCTGCTCATCTCATTCATCCGCGGCTAATAAGACACGGAATCACGACCTCCGCCGACCTCGTGGAGGAGCGGATGTAGCGAGCAATCACGTTGCTAAACTGCCTGTTGGTGCGGCGCCGTCCCTTTACGATGGAGATGCGAGCGTTTTTAATAAGCCTGTTTCCCAGCACGGGCAGAGCTAATCTCTCACCGGGGTGTTGAAGGAAAAAAACACACCGCTCGGCACAACATCGGTGGGAAAAATGGAGAACACGGGATCTTCTCTGCCGATCTTCTCTTCTTTCCACGCACGGATGAATCTGTGCGTTCAAATTAATCCACACACACACAAAAAAAGAGCCGACGCTGATCGATCCCTGAGCCTGATACCTTGAAAAGTGACCTCGCCGGGGTCATAAAGGGACGGCCTCACTGAAATCAGATGTGACACATTTAACCTGATCCGCGCACCAGATCTGAGGCTTCGTACCGGAGCTGAATCGATCTGGGGGACGCTCCTTCCACCGTCCCTCCAGCTGCTATCGCAAAAGCGGCTACAGAAATACCTCTGCCCTGCCTCTGACAGCAAAACTGACCTTTGACCTCCGGGCAGGGCAGCGGGACTTCACATCGCTCGGGATGGTGGTGCGTTCAAACCGTAAACCGGTTTCCGCGTTAGCTGGCCAAGCCTCTGCAGTTGCTATGGGGACCTGTGACAGTGACAGGCTGCCAGCTCAGCTCAGAATAAAGGCCGTGATGTGGACATGCCGCGCCCTCCCGGTGGAGCAGCTCCACCTAGGAAACCGAGCGGCTGTCTGGCGGCTGGCCAGAGTCTCCGTTTCCGTAGCTTTGATCAGGCTGTTTCCAGCGGAGACGCCAAGCGGCTTCCCGCCGCAGGAACCTGGCAACCTTTAGAAAGAGACCAGTCGGTTGTCCAGTTGAAGGGTGTTCTGCTTTCGGACCGCACCTGAACGCACCGCGAAAGACCTCTCACGACATGAGCCCTGTCGAGGGGATGAGTTTAAAGCGATTTACTGCACTTTAGATCAAAATCTAACTGGCGTAGCTCCATGCACGGAGCCTCCTGTGCATTTCTGGTGCTGGAGGAGATCAAACTTCGATTCTCCAGCCATGCGAAACATTCTAGGAAGAATACCACAATCACCAAACATATTGGAAAATAAAAGCAAGGCAAGTGTTCCTAAATCCAGGTTTTATTGAGTTATTCACACTGTTGTAATGGACCAGCATCACGATGCATTAAAAAGCCCGCCGCTAACGTCGCTAACATGCTAGTCGTCAGCGTTCAGAAGCTTCAAAGACACCAGTCGTTAAGTGACACAGCCATAGTTTATTACTGATGTTCACCACTTACACAGATACCTACTGGAAGGCAGTCAGTACTTGGTAGTTGGGGATAGTTCAGGGCTCTTTTAAGGTCGCCTCCCTCCACCTGTTTCATTTACACGGTTGTTTGTGTGGAATGGGAACACCGGAGCCGTGACCCAAGCCGAATCAGAGAGAAACTGCAGGAAAACTAAAGCAGGAGGGATGCAGCCAGGTTTGAAGCTGTTCTCCAGTCCTCAAAGCGGAAACATGATACGTGTAGCGTAGCATAACGTGCGGGAGGGTTATGCTCAGCGTCAAACCCGAAGGACGGGGTTTTTTTCCCAATAAATCTGCCACCCTGTCAGAGAACTTACACGTGTGGATAAAGACGAGTCTTCAAACCAACGCACGGTTGGTGCTGCTCATCCGCCAGACCTGCAGCTCACTTTATGCAAATTACATCCCGCTCTTCGCCCAGCCAACGGAATCCTTTCCTGACATCCGTTGCTTGAGGTCCTTGGAAAAAAAAAAAAAAAGAAAAAAGGGAGGGTCGCTTCTTCACGTTTTCCTGTCCAGAGTCGGAGGAGAAGCATTCAGCAGTTTGTGCAAAGCCGGACTGCAGTTCAGAAGGTTTTTATTTACAGGATGGTTCTTGTCGTCCTCCGGGTCTCCTCCGCTGGAGACACGAGCTGCCGGTCCGTCTGAGCAGGACAGAAATGAAAGTTAATAGAACAATAACAGACTCTTTCTTCATGTGTCACATTAAAAACAAGCATGTTGGGTTAGCAAAATGAAAGAGGCAAACTGGTGATAGAGACTGGAAACACTGGCCCGGCTTATTATCTTACATTCTGAGCCGTCGTGTGATTAACGCGGCGCTAATTTCAGAGGCTAAATCCGCACGCAGCCGCCCCTCCACCCTTCCCTTCCACGCCTCTTCGCCTCAGATGGGCGGAGGTCATTAATACCTTTCAGCTGGCTTGTTTGACGGGGTGGGAAAAAAACGAGGCGGCGGTGGGCGTTTGTTTAATTGGTGGCTGTCAGCTACTAATTAAAGTGTCAAAAGACTCGTTTCCGCGGCGGAGCTGAAGCACAGCTGTCTCAGACAGACAGCGAGCAGAGCGACAGGTGCGTCAGCTCCGGCGCTGCATTAGCATAGTTGCTAAATCACCGTATTCCCGTTGTATGTATACGAGCTAGGTGTTGCACTGCAGGTACAACACCTAGCGCGAGTGTTTAAACGGGCGAGCGTTTTCACTGAGGAGCCGCGCCGGTGAATCCGAACGCCGAGGAACCACGTGCACGTGCAGTTTGCCTGCATTCGGACGGCTAATTGTCAGCCCAAATCAAAACATGTGGCAGCTCCCTGGGGAGCCTCTCAGCTAGGATACGGTTGTGAATTCATTAAAATCTTCACACGGGAGTTTAGCAGATTAGCAGAGGAGAGAACAAGTGGAGGAACATCTCAGCTAATTACCATTCACCATTTTTGAAACCTCTCTATGTGATTCTATAAATATGTGGGGAAACGTGTCGAGGCTTCAAACAGGCCGTGGAAGGATCTGAAAGCCAAAGGAAACGTCCCATTTGAACAGGAGCCTGTCCTGCTCATCGAGTTGCTGTCGGAAGCTTTGATGGATGGCGCCGTTTTGCCGTCTGTTTCCAGGAAAATGTGAATTTGCACTTTTGAAAAATGCTTAGAAAAATGATATATTACCTGGATTCCACATCTGACGTTACCAAAGCTGGTCTCTGTCCGCCGAAATCTTTACGAAAACAGCACAAATGAAAGAAAGAAAGAAAAAAAACACTTCAGGGTTGCACTTTTAGCAGCAGGATAGTCTTTCCTTCAGACTTTCAGGCTGTTCTGAGCTCTGGCCATTAAAAAAAAAAAAAAAGTGAATTGTACATATAAAAATATCCCATTTTGAGGTCCCGACACGTCGATAGTCCCCGGCTCCAGGCAGGTGTGCTGTGGGCGGTTTTAATAATTAAGTAAGTGGAAAAGAGACAGCAGTGAAGCCTGCGGGGTCGTCATAACACGCTGGAGGATGAGGGCATCGTGTTACAACTTTAAAAGCAAGTAACTGGAGTGACTATTTGAACAGTTTGGGCGCTCAGAGTGGCTTGAAAGTGCTAAGGAGACACGGCAGCCCATTGATTACAGGCTCTTCAGGGCTCCCAACACTGCCTGCAAACATTAGCTCTCTTTAAGTAAAGACAGGACAGACGACTGTAACCGGAGCCACAGCCGCTCGACCTTGAGGAGCCGGCGCGGGCACGTGCACGCGTCCTCATCCTGGTCCTCGCGCTTACCTTTGTAGTTTTGATCTTGTTCCCGGTCGCACAGCTCCAGCCCTTCAGGTCCGGGAGGACTTTGCATTCCTCCCCATCAAGGCACGGATGCATCTGGCACCACCACTTCTGCTCCACGATGGAGGCTGGAGAGGCCAAGTTCGAAGAAAGTTCACCTTTGATTCATTTGAGACTAAATACTCCAACGCGGTGCTTCGAAATTGGGCTCAACGCGTCATTAAAAACATCCATGTGGAAGCCAGTGAGAACACCTCCTCAGGTGTCCCCAGTAAAGCTGCCGTAGCTCGCTAGCTAGCTAGCATCACCGAGGTCATTATCGGCGCTGCCCCGAATGAGGAGGACGGTTATAATGGTCCGGGGGAGGCGCAACGCTGGAGCTTCGCCACGATGAACTGCACGCTGACACTCGGCGACATGAGGGAATCAATTTGTAGCGCGGCGGCTGTTGCGTTAGCGGCGCTGCGGTGTGGAACGCACATGGGGTCAGCGGTGAACAGATGGGCCCCGTGCAGCAGCAGCCGCTGCTAAAGGCAACAAAAGATCCTTTTACCTTTTATTTAGTCATTTTTTAATATTAAGCATAGCCTTATTATGTTATTATTATTATGTTTATGTTATTACTGGTATTAACTGATTAGGTTATGAAAAAAATCTTTTACTGATGCAGCTTTATTATTATTGTTAGCATAAATAAACCCAGATCAACTGATCCAAGTTTTATGTTCTATTTGTGTTCTATTTTTTATTGAAAGAATGTTTAACCTCATTTTTTTCCTAATCTATTATTGCACGAACATCACAAGAACACTGGCAGACTAATGCTGCTAATTGGCTCACAGCTGAGGTGACCTTAGCATCACGTGTCAACAGCGGTCGTCAAATACGTGTGGTTAATTTTACTATTTTTAGTCGAGGGGTGCGATAACATAGCACCCAACTGGTAATGAAAGGGATTAAAATGGCGCTTCTGTTCGCGGCGTTTTGGAAGGTAGCGTCACCGGGACGTCTCTAGACGTTCGGAGGTTCGTTAATCTTCCTGTGAAGAGGAGGTTGGAGCCAAAGGTATTCCCTGGTTGCAGAAGAAAGAATAATTAAAAGGTTAAGTGCGGATCCGTTTTCTCCCAGCGGCCCCCCCGCGGAGCGTTAAACGCAGGCCAGCGACTCGCCGCTCTAATTTGCAGAAAATGTCGATACTAAAATGTCAAGGGATAGGTCGCCACGGCGATGGGGCGCAGGCCCTCGGCGCCGAGGCTGGTGCGCCACACGGGCACGTCAGATGGGCCGCAGACGGGACGAGCGCGTTGTTGCGCCGCGTAAACCCCTCAGGGCGGGGTCATGCGGACCGGCCGACAGTGCGTTTAAGGACAGTTCGGCACCTGCAGCATCCAGAGGTTCAACAAGCGCATCGAGTGTTCGTGAGAGCGCTCGTTGAACCTCTGAACTGTCCTTAAACGCACCGTCGGCCGCCACGTACCCGGTCACATGACCCCGCCCTGAGGGGTTTTCCTCAATGTTATTACGAAAGAGGAAATGACATCAGCTGGAGCTGCAACGGAATAAAAAGAAAAAGAAGAAGAGAGGAGTGGAAGCGTACCGTCGACGCACGAGGGGGCAGCTCTGGTGGTCCCAGCCACTTGCCCGGGGAAGCAGGAGCACTTCACGGTTTGCGAGCGCTCCTCGATTTTGTTTTTGTTGCAGCAGCGGTGCAGTGCCACCACCTCGCAGGTGCCCGTCCGGACGTGATGCGGCGCTGCGGAAACAGGGACGGCAGGAGTCAGCCATGTTAAAACACCACATCCTCCAGTCAAGACAGCCCAAGGGGTTAAACCGGTTGATTGTTACCAAGGCGACCCGCATCCTCTGAAACGTGCCATAATTCGCCTATTTTGTCTGGTAAATGGGAGCTAATTTCCTCGGCTTCAGCAAGGTGCAGATAGGAGCGAGGGGGAGGAAACTGAGGCCCACAGAACTGACTCTGATGAGCTTTAAGACCGCAAACGTAGAGGTGGTGGTGGTGGTGG
>BJFM01004291.1:20750-32493 GCA_016586285.1 Arothron firmamentum | reverse complement strand
CCCCCCGCTGGCAAGAGCGTCCAAAAAATCGCTTAGCCGTGCTAAATTTATGACTTCCACCTTGTAAATTTACAACTTTGTTCTCGAAATCTCGTAAATAAACTCGACAGAAAAATGGCGTCCGAAACAGCGACGCCCGGAAACTCACGGCTGGCTTTAGAAGAGCTGGCGGAAGAGGCTTAATTATGCCTCGACATGATTCAAACAAGTCCGGTTTGCAAAGATTCCCCTGTCTGCGGCTGTTGCGCCTCTAGAAATGTGGGAAAATGGCCGATTAATTCGGGCTCTTAAGTTTAATTTAACATCATCAGAGACCCAGAGGTTCCTGATGTGATTTTCTAAGTGCGGGTGTGTGTTTGTGTGTGTGTGTGTGTGTGTGTGTGTGTGTGTGTGTGTGTGTGTGTGTGTGTGTGTGTGTGTGTAAAACCATTTTCTCCCAGAGAAGAGCAGGAAGTGGCTGCAGATAGCCACTGAGAGTGTCAGAGGCTGAAACAAGTCATTAAAGGCAATAAAAAAAAGGGGGATTAACTCAAATAGATCCAGAGTTTCGCCCGTTTTCCTGCACGAGTGCTGAAATGGGAGGATAGGGGAATTTAGCCGAGCGTGGCAGAACTAACGGGTCAGCTCTGCCCCCCCGGAACGAGAAACAGCCCTGGCTAAGATGGCCGAGGCAGAGTGCGCATGGATTTAGGTGATTAAGGACGCGGTGGCCCGGCTCCTCGTTCTGTGGGGGGGCAATGTAATCTGTGAGCACAAATGCTAACATGTGCACGAGCTCATTTCGCGAGTCTGCGGAGCACGTTCCAAACCGGGGTGATGTTTGCAGCTCCGGCGGCCAGGATGCAGATGGGTTCAGTCAATACCGCCGACACCAGGACTGGCTAAGACTCCGGATCCCCCCAAACAACCTTTATGACTGAACCCAACATCAGCACCCACATGCTAACAAAATAACTCAAGAGAATATGTGTGTGTGTGTGTGTGTGTGGTAAGATGTTCTTTCTCTCATCCGCATCCTTCCCGACTGTTGCCACGTCTCCTGTCTCATTAAAACAGCCGCAAACTCATCGCAACAGCCATTAAACGGCCTTTATTGACCACGTCCGGGAGATCCAGATCTGGAAACGGCAGTGGGGGGGGGGGCGTAATTCCCCAGAGGTGCCGCGAGCTGACTGCAGATATTCAGCCGAACCAGTCGGGACCTGTCCATGTCAGACGGCAAGGAAAAAAAAAACAAACACAAAACAAAACAAAACAACGGACAATTCAAAGACGCGACTTCCTGTCAGAGAGCCTCTTTAGAATCTACAAGTCGCCGTAGCAACCCCGCGGCCTCCTCATTAGCAGCGAACAGAGGACATTCAGTGGGAGGCAGAGGGGCGGTTCTGAAAGGGCCCGTCTGTGAAGCCGCGACCGAATTCGACAGGTGCCAGCAGATAATTGGGAGCGGCGCCGGACCGCCAGCGTCTCCCCCGGCTCATTACCGTCACTCAGGAGCCTCCCCAAAAACCTCCGCAGGCGCGCAGCTTCGCCCGTTTGTGAAACCTTTTCAAAGTCCGCCATCAGGTTGCCTCCCGCTCAGTGAGCCGCTGGCACGCCGTGAACAGCGGCGGCCGTGTCGGGGGGTGCTAATGCGAACGGTGTCCCAACCCCGGAAGCAGGATTCTCCCTGACGCAGCAGAAGCAGTGCTAGCTTACTGGAGGAACGCCACCTGCCAGGCCACGTCCTGTGGACTCACCGACCATCCGACCATCGAGGCCACAGCTGAGGCTCCATTGGCCTGATCAGAGGGCCGCTGACCGTCCCCGCCACAACACCCCCCCGTCCCCGTCCCCTCCCCGTCCCACGCCAGCGTCTACCCGACCTGACGCCGGGACCCCTCTGAAAGGAGCCGGGGCTTCTCCGGCGTCGGATCCGAGGTTTGCTCAGACTGCAGGCACAACTCTGCTCGTCATCAAAGCAGATCTCTTCAAAGGCGCCTCCCAAAGTAGGAAAGCAATAACAGCCAGGGCGCCGCCGCGACCTGGAGGCTGACGGGTGACCAAAGGAACAGATCTCTCTTCTTAAAATATACAATTTTGTATTTTACAAGCAGAGAAATATGACATTTATGCTTGTAGTTATCGCAGATTCAGCATTATTGCGTGTTGCTAAGTGACAGTTAGTAGCAGTAGTGGTTGTCCGAGACCTTTAGTTTACCGATTTTCAAAAATGTGACATAAAAAAGGTCAAAAATCAGAAGAACATAATTGAAAGGGTTTTTTTCCTTCCTCCACCAACAATCCTGAAGACCTTTTAGACGCAGCCTTGAAAAACGAAGGTTTGCACAGGTGCTGAACAGCCTCCAACTGAGTTCCTGATGAGACAGCGTGCAGGAGACGAATGTCCAAGCCGTCCCGAGGCTCTGCTCCATTCAGGTGGACGCCATTGATGAGCGATACCGCCGTCTGACCGCCGATCGGGGCTCCTGAACAAACCTCACGAGCTCTGACTGTTTTCTCTTTCCGCTTTTGTAATTAGCTGTCAGCGCGCTGGGCTTGATGTCCTAATTGGTTCCCGTGCTGATTTCAGCTCAGGGAAAATTGACAGCTTAAGAAGCCGACGTGCACGCCGCGGCTGGTGGCAGGCGGAGTGGAAAATGCTTGCTTTCGGCGGCACAAAAATGGCCCTTTTGCAGGATCTCTGGTAGCCACAGTTAGCATGTAGCCGCAGGTGCGGTTAGCTGTAGCGGCACTGTTTACAACGCCCACACCGGTGCTGAGAGCTGGAACATCTGGCGGTGACCTCAACAGCCCCTAGGGCCCGCGGACCGGCCGACCCGTGAGATCAGCTCTGCTTCCGAGAGACGCTCGCAAACTGAAAACACCGTCTTGTTCCAGCCTCCTCTCTCTCTCTCTCTTCATCCCTCCTCCACATCTCCAGCTGTCGCCTGCTAGAATGCAAATGAGCCCCTCAGCACCGAGCCGAGGGTGGTGTCAGGCCTCTCCTTAGTCTCTGCTCTCATTACGGCCCGAGTGCAGCTGACATTTACTCAGCCGCCGCGTTGACGGGCTCTTCATGCGGGCCGCACGGGTCAAAACAATACACAGGCAAACTTTAACAAGCCGGAGCTCCTGGGGGGGCGTCTAGGTGTGTGTGAGTGTGTGTGTGTATGTGTGTGGGGGGGTAAAATAAAGACAGAGAGAGAGAGAGCAAAAAACAAGCCAGCTTGTTTTGTTTTTTTTTGTTTTTTAATTTAGCAATGATCCGTTCCTATCATGCTGTCCCCACAAGTATTTATAATCACATCACTAACTGGGAAGTTAAAGGAGTTCCAGGAAGTCATGGGTTTCCTAGTTTAACGCTCCGGGTCAGATGGTCTCTGCGACCTCTGGCCAACGTCGGCGCGGAGCGGGACGGAGACGGTGGAAATGACGAGCGGAGACGTCAGAGCTTTGCTGATGTTCTCCTGGGGCAAACGAACACATGGTTTTCATGTTTCCTTTGATTTCTCATCCGTTCTGCCAGGAAAAGTAAGTCGTTTTTCCACTCGGCGCCGCAGTTTCACTGCAGCAAAATGCCTTAAAGCCTCACAAGCGTCATTATTTCATTAATTGCCTTTTTTTACATTTTTTGTCGAAAAGCTGCAGGAAAAAAAACAGGCGGTAACAAAAACCAGCCCTTTTTCTTTCCTTCAAAGCTGAACAAATGCACCAAAGCTCAGACGCGGGGGTTTTTTTGTTTTGTTTTTTCCCTTGCTTATCTGCTGGATCTTTTTTCTGGGCACTGCTAATCGCGGCCAGCAGCGCGCTATCATCTGGAGGAGATCAGGCCGGTGAAAAACAGCCAGCCGGTCTCCAGAGCTCCGCGGTTACTCTGGCTCCAGGAGCAGCCCTGTCACTCTGAAATGAATAGGCCGGCCGGAGCTGCTCCCTCGCTCTCCCTTCCTCTCCACATCCCGCAGCGGAGGTTTTCTGCGGTCTTCTTATCCCGTTGCTAACGCCCGGGCCCGTGTAACCCTTATCTCCGTGCTGGCGACATGGCCTGATAGGGCTCAGCAGGCGGGCAATTAAGACGGCTCACTCGCCAGATAAGAGAGGGAGAGCGGTGAGGCTGAAAGCCGCAAGCTAGCAGCGTCAGGTCTTTGGGTTACAGCCCCCAGGGGTCGGGAAGCCGAGCGGCCCGGAAACGAGCCGGAGAGGCCGAAAACACACGCCAGGACGCCCGTGTTTGGTCTTTGATGTGACGAAGATGAGAGGGAGACGGCAGGGAACCCTAGCGGGTGGGCGAGAACGGCGTAAATACGCGCGCGCTAATGAACAACACTCGCAGCAAAGTGAGCATCAAGGTCATTCCCACCTTGGGTTGCCGGCAGACGTGCGGCTATGGCGCGATCTCGCCGGGAAAAAGCTCCAAAAGAACGATGAGAGGAAGAGTTGGTGAATTTGGCTTCTGCGTTGTTCTTAATGATTAAAAGGTCTAATGCTTAGAAGCCCTGGAACCAATCAGAACGCTGCAGCTGAGGCCTCGTCTGAAGCTAGCCGGCTCCTAGCCGCGCATGCTAAATCACCCACAAAGCCGCTGGAGGTCGTCAGCAGCGGACTCGACCTCACGGCAAAGACCGTTGGAAATATCCAGTCCAATTATTCATCCCTTCATCTTCTGTGGAGAATCCTCCCCTTTCATAATTAGGGTCAGAGAGCCCTTCCTGACCCCCATCAGGCAAGATTTAGGGCTGAGCGGACGAGCAGAATTCAGCCTCAGCGACAGTTTGTCAGGGATATTACCGCAACTGAGGATTATCTCACACACTTCCAGTCAGATCGGCAGATCGAGGCGTTTGTTGTTTGTCGGCGGTGACGTTTCAACACTTGTTTGACTGCGAACCCTCAAGGACGTCTCTCCTTCTCCAATAATCCCTTCCTCCTCTCGCAGATTTTGTGTTCTCTACATCCATCCCTTCCCCAGACGGGCAGGTGTTCCCAACCTTCGGAGATTACTCAGGAAAAAACTGTCCAAACAAACAGTGAATGGCATTTTTCCTGCAGTAATCGAGGTTTGGGAAGCCTCTGGGACGCCACGATGGGGGGGGGCGTGGCCTGAACGGGGGCAGGTCGGCCTGTCTGACCCTCCAGTCTGTATCAAAAAACCTGGTCTGGCGAAGCCTCACAAGCGCTTCGTGTTTACCATCAGCATTTCTCGCGCTAACAAGCGCCATCGAGCGCGTGCTCGAAAGCCTCGGCAGCAACGGGCTCCGCTTTCAGGAGGCGTCGGAGCGAAGGAAGGGAGGAGACGGCGACCTTGAGGTGACCCCAACAAACCCTGACGAGTTCCCAACTTTTCCCCCCGCATCAGCTCCGGCGTGGCTGCGGTTGGCAGAGATGCTGAGGCCCAGCAAACAGGAGACGCAGTCCCAGACGGGTTTGCCTTACATCAGCAACGCGCCCGAACCGTCAGCCGTGCGGACGGAATGAAGACGAAGAAGAAGAAGACAAAGAAGAAGAAGAAGAAGAAGAAGGAGGGGAGGGAAGGGGAGATGGGGTTAAAATGGGATGAGGGTTTGGCGTCTAGAGGTGTGCACTGGTGCGTTTGGAGGCCTTCGGAGGCTGCGGATTCATCCCGGCATGACAGAGATTCTGGTTCTGGACCGGACGGGTACGCACGCGGGAGGACCGTCACGCTGGTGAGGAGATAAAAGGGCCACACGCGCAGGGAGCCAGGACACGCTCCGGTGGGTCCTCCTCCCGCTGCTGCCTATCTCTGGCAACACCCAGAACTCGAGTTAGGCTCTGCCACGAAGCCGCCCGTGAAAAAAAAAACAAAACAACCCAAAAGATCAGCTAAAAATAGAGATCACGTGACGCTTCAGGGTCGATCCTGACATCGCTGACCTTTGTGCCTTCGCCTGTGACCTTGGGATCTGTAACAATTTAAAAGAAAAGCGTTTTTTAAGTGGAACTATTTTTTGTCCCACTTTCGATACCTGTTTCAATGCCAGTGTGGTTCTTTAGCGACGCCCTCTTCAGGGTTTGCTCCCATAACCAAACGCACAAATAAAGTTTCAGAGCCTCCTTCTTGGGCGGGAACGAGGGTCGATGGAGACCATCACCAAAGTGTGGAACCTTCCGGCTGGTTTGGCCGGATCGTCCAGGAAGTGAGAAGGTCAGTAAAGTCAGACCTTCTCGCTCCTCCACCGGCTGCATCAGACCTCCTCAGGCTGCAGCAGCCTGGTTTCCAGCATTTTAAAGCTCTGCTCGTATGAATGAATGCTGTCGCACGGACGGGGCCGGGGCGTGCACGAGCCTCAGCGCCAGGACTCCAGTGCATTTGCTCTTTATCGCTTTAAAGGAAGCAGAAAGGCATCATTTGAGACCGCGCTGCTTTGATCTGAGGTGCTTTGATCCCGGCCTGAGTTTGTGCAGGAATCCGTGCTGCTATTTTCCGTCCTCCTCCTCCTCCTCCTCCTCCTCCTCCTCCGTCTTCTCTCCCATCCCCGCTCTGTGCACCGGTCCTGTCGCTGCCGCTGTGCCATTTAGCAAATTAGAAGCATTCGCTCGGCGGCGGCAGGTGGAGGAGGAAGCTCCATCCTGCCAATACTTCCTGCCGTCGTGACACCGCGTTTCATCATCTGAGGACGATGATCAGTTCCAGGACTTCAGTCTTGGTGTGGGAGGACAAATTTGGCCTTTTTCTGCAATTTTTTTCAAATTTTTTTTGTTTAAGCTCTAAATAATTAAAGAATCTCTTCAAACAGCTCTAAAAATAGAGCATCTCTGTGACCTTTCTCGGCTTTAATGTGGATTTGTGTGGGTTAAACTGATCTTACTCGCAGGATTTCTGCTTGTGTGTTTAAGTTGGTGAAGTGTTATTGTGGACAGAGGAGAAGCAGAGTGTGTGTGCATTGTAAAGCGGCTGCTGACAGGTTGTGTGTCGGGGAAACTCTGACTGGTTGCTACTGCGGTGCTGCTGAAACACATGAGGAGGAAATCGCGGCTGGCATCGCTCCTACCTGGAATTGTCCCACTCCCTTCCCGCACCTCAGCGCCCTCTCAAACCATCGGCGAAGCTGCTGCTACAATCCAGGGCCGAGTCTGGAAGGTGGAGACATTTGCGTCCTTCCTTGGCTACAAATAGAGAAACCAAATGTTTGAGCTGTTTTCCCCCCCAGACGCAGTTATTCTTCTACCGCGGCTGAGCGCGCACCTCATCCACGGCGCACCACTCAGAGGTTCTCCAGCATCCAAAACCCTCTTTTCCTTCTGGTAAAAGCCCGGAATCTGTTAAAATATCTGTCTAGCGGTCGGTAAACTTTCACCGTGCCAGCAGTCCACCCAGCCGCGGAATGAAAAGCAGATGAATGTCTCAAAGAGGAGTCGGTCCCGGTCGGTCCCTCCAGTCTCCGGTCTTCTCTCCACGGCGTCTCCCCTCAGTCTGACAGCTCAGCCTTGTGCGCTCCAACTTTTAAGGAGACTCCGGAGCGCACGGCGCAGCAGCGCTGCTAACGCGTTTCTGGACTCTGGTGACTGACATCGACGCTGCGGGATCAGATGTGCGCTTACAAATGCAGACTGCCGAATACTGAACGACTTATTCTGACTTTTCGGAACAAAACACACCATAATTCTTAGGAATTTTGGTAAAGAAGCAGATGGAGAAATAGGTGATTGTAACGTTGCCTGTTAAGCACTAAACTATGATTTATTATCTGATATAAAGTAAATCTAAAGTGATTTTTAAAATAAAAATAATATTATCAATTAAAGTAATGAAAGAAAACCTGCTGATACATGGTACAACACTGACCTCATGTGGACAGTTTTGGAATTGCATTGCCATGCAGCGAAACAAGAGGATGATGGGCTAATTTAAACTGATCCAATCGTGTTCATTCCATTACGAAAATATTCCTGTCACACAGATACACGGACACACAAGTTTCTTTTCACAAACCACAAAATCACATGATATAACGCAGAAGAACAGAGAGGGGGAAAGCTTCAGACGAGTGGCGGATGCGTGTGTGTCGGGCTCATGTGCTCGTCTGTCCGTCTGTCCTCATCAGGTGTTTTCATGAACCTGGGGGGGAGGAGAAGCTACTTTTAAAGATTCTTCCTTGTACTTTGATACTCCCATGCATTAAAAATCAATTTCACTTGTGGAAAGATGAAACAGAAAATGTCTGAACGTCACAGCAGCCTAAAATTTTGCTACACTAGGGGTGCAATATAGCCGTGAAGAAATGTCTGAACAGGAGGGCGAGGGTGGGAGAGATAATGGGTTAAACTCTTCTAGTGGAGGTAGCAGGTGCAGGGCTGCACCGAGCTGCAATTTCAGCCGCCGGAACATGTGAAAAATCACCAGCAGCACTGGAATTTTCTGAGATGAGGGCAGAGCAGCAGTAGACGCTTCCATATTCTGAGCCAGTCTCTGGAGACCCAAAAGGAATATGTCTTTACTTGCCTGACAAGTGTTGACAAATGGCTCAGAAACAGGACTGTAGACCCAGGGTGAACTCTGGAGAAGATTTACTGTTGTCTTGGTTCTGGCTGCAGGCGAATCATTGGAGAGAGACCACTCCCCTCCCGGTTATTGTTCTGTTTAGTTTGACCACTTACCAATTCCAGAAAAGGCAGCCGATTGTTTTGGAGGGGAGCAGAGGTCAAACAGGCAAATCCAGAATGGCTGCGTTATCAATGTGGCCACTAGAGTGCGCCAAAACACCAAATATTTAAAATATAATATTATTGTAAGGCTCGAATTCACATGTCGCTTTTTCATATTCAAGACTTCAGTCTAAAGATTTAAAAAAATATTTACCCCTATCAGGCTTTACCCACAAAGCTGAGACACATCAGTGACGAGAATGCACAGGTGAACACTCACTTTCACCTGAATCTCACTGTGATATTAGGAAATACAGAAAATAGGCGACCAAAGTAGAATTAATGTACTTAAGCAAACTCGGTATTACAGTTTTCTGTATTTTCTTGATGGATAGAAAATTTTATCAGTGCACATCAACATAAACCAAACAAGTAGCAACACCACAATTTTTTTTATTTAAAGTTAAAAAATTTTTAAATGACATTTAATGCAAGAGTATGTGCAGAGGTTCCTGCTGCGTTGTAAAGGTGAGCTGTCTCATGAAGCTCAGCAGACATATTAGAGGAATTAAACACACTGACTCGTCTCATTTTCGTCTCATTCTCAACAGTCCTCCTCCTCCTCCTCTTTCTCCTCCTCCTCCTCCTCCTCCTCCTCTTCCTCCTCCTCTTCCTCCTCCTCCTCCTCTTCCTCCTCCTCCTCCTCCTCTTCCTCTTCCTCTTCCTGCTGCTCCAGCTTTTTTAATTGAAGATGAAGTTGTTGCTCGAGCCTGGCGTTGAGCATCTTTAACCTCCTCAGCTCTGTGTGGTGCTTCTGTTTCATTTTCCTGTGGAAAACGTAGAGGTCCTTCAACTCCTCCTCGGCCTGACTGGCTGAAAGCGTTTGCCTCTCCAGCGCTCTTCTGAGCTCTTTTTCCTGCTCCATCAGCTTCCGGTTCAGCCTGTTTTGCTCCTTCATCTCTTTCCGGACCTGAACCCCCAGACAGCGCACCTTATCTAGGATGGATTTGACCTTCCTGCAGGAATCTTCCGCCTCTTCTCGGAGTCCTCTCTCATCTATGACCTTGTTTGTCAGGACAGCAACTTGATTCCAGAGAATATTGTTTTCCTCTTCCAGCTCCCTGACTGTCTGGTTCATCTGCATCTCCATGTCCCTGTTGCTGTTGTCCTTGAGACGAATTTGCAGCCGCTCTTGAAACTATGAAAAGGTGAATTTTTTACATCAGGTTGTTGGTTTTTATTCCTCTCACAGTTGTTGACTGGGTCAAGATCATCAAAGCCGCCTGCCTTTCATCCTTTCCCTTTGAAAATAAGGCCAACTGCTGACCTGTGAACTGTAAACCTGTCGACAAGTACGAGTGACGGGGGGCCGTGGCCAGGAGCCATGAAGCTGTGAAAACATCTGTGGAGGGGTTAATGAAGTTTAGCCCACACAAGGATAGCCCGCACAATTAAAAGCAGATTAACTTCTCAAAGTGGAGTCTATGCCGACCGGTCCCTCCGGCCTCCTGCCTTCTCTCCTCAGTCTGACAGCTCAACTGTGCGCTAGTCCAGGGAGGAGATGCGCTGTGAGGCAGCACTTGTGCCGCTCAGTGGGTCGTGTAATCCCTCAAACTGTGCTGGGGTGTGATGCAAAGAGTGTGTTGCTGTCCCTCTGTATATTGCAAAATGCTTTCAAACACTCTGATTACATGATCTGTCTTGCATAATCTGGATAGTGTGTTAAATGTATTTCTGTAACGTGTTAAGGCTCGCAGATCAATCAGAAAACCGCAATTTAAAAAAAGTCAACAGTACACCTGAATCACAGTAGAGGGCGCTTGTGGGCCCACAGATTCTTGCGCTACTCCGAAGAAGAAAGAAGAAGAAGAAGAAGAAGAAGAAGAAGAAGAAGAAGAAGAAGAAGAAGAAGAAGAAGTCATTGGATACAATCAGCAAATTGACTTCATTTAAAAGTAAAGGTAAAACAGTAAAAACGTTTGTTTTTGGACTGTTGGGTTCATGTATTTATGCTGACATACTGTGTATATTGCACGACGCTGCCATCAGGTGGAGGTTTATGATATTGCGTTTTCCTGCCGCGACGCCAAGATGACTGATGGCGTCAGTGTCTCTAATTTCAACTCAAAGAGCTGCAATTTGATCCAAAAATGTTTATTCCATTGTGAAAACATTCCTGTCGCACACGTACACACACGCACAATTTTCTTTTTTTTATAAACAACATAATTACATGACATAATGCAAAAGACCAGAGAGGGGAAACAAAAGTCATAGAAGCTCAGAGGGGTTTTGCTGTAATCAAAAGGGAACACATAGAAACTTTTCATTCAGTCAAATGAAAACAATGGATGCATTTTTTTTCTTTTTTTTTAATCCCAAGGCAGAGCTCATATTTGTCTGTGGTCTGATGACCATGCAGGCGCTCTAGTTTTGTCACAATGATTGTTCAGGCTGCTTCTGAAAGGCATTGCTGGCTGTAGAAGTAGTAGTAGTAGCAGAAGTAGTAATCAGTTCATGGACTCGCTTTCCCAGAGCTCCTCAGCATTCCTCCTTGATGTAGATTTGTTCGTCTGTGTCCGACTCCATGTGCTCCAGCCTGTCCGTCTGTCCGTTCATGATCTCATCGGGTGTTTTCATGAACCTGGAGTCGGGAAAAAGCACTTTAAATTTTCCTTCCTGGATTTAAAGCCATCAGAACTATTCAATTTATTATTAATATACCGGAATAAAAGCCTTTGTCCTGGCTCTTTCCTGATAATGTTTAATTTGTAGTAGTGTCTCAGTGCTCGTGACATCTTCTCGTACGTCATATTTGTCCTGTTCTGAAAGTATGAAAAAAAACACAAAAGGTCATTGTCATAGGTCTGTTTCCATTGGCTGGACTGTGCTTGGAGAAAAGATTCACATTAGGCAAGAGCGAGTCAACATCATCCCAAGTGTTCACCTTGTGGTTGCCCCAAAGCCTAGCCAGGCCGTTTGGGTCCATGATGCGGAAGACTTTGCTCTCTGCATCCTCCCAGCGGATGTAGTTCTCGTACCTGCTGTCCGACAGGAGCTGGTAGACGTAGTCCCACAGCAGCCTGCAGTCTGAGGGGTGACAGCACAAGCCCCTGATTTATCTCAACCGCTGACAAACCGGCCTCCTGTCTCTGGAGGG